>JAAGAY010146923.1:0-25409 GCA_011801015.1 Ardeotis arabs | reverse complement strand
GGGGGGGGGGGGGGGGGGGGGGTGGAAAAAAAAAGCACATAAGGCAAGTTAAGACAATCTCAGAGACATCTGCTGCTATCTTTGAGAACTCGTGGAAGACAGACAAGTTTCGGATGGCAAATACAATTCCTTTCTCTACTGAAGGAGATGATGGGGAATTATGGATCAGTCAGTCTAACTTCAGTTTCCAGAAGGAACTAACAAATAATCAATCTGGTTGTAAGCCCTTAGCAATGCAGTACGTAGCAGATTTGTGGGAAAATGATCTTAACTAATATTATTTTTTTTTCCTGTGACAGAATAAAAAGCGCTGTGCAACAGCAGATGTCTTGGTTGTATTTTCACAAAGAAGGAGGCAAATTTGATGCAGGGATACCATCCTGGGTCAGAACTTAGTTCAGCATTATTAGAAATATCAGAAGGAGTTCCGGGGGGCGGTTCTGGCATTTAGTATGTTCATTAGGATTTTGCTGACATTTGAAATGCTAGAACTGGCCCAAAGCAAAAATTGTAAAAGTCAAGAGAAAATTGTGAAGATCTGAGCGTGGCAGGGAATGAATGAAGGTACAGCTGCAGCCTGGGAGAACAACGGCTGGGCAGGAGTCTTTGTTACAGCCAGGGCAATCCAACACCACTTGTCCATGTGGACTGACTGCTATCTAATCACGGTGAAGAACGAACTCAGTTAAGAGAACTCAACTATCTGAGACTGCTTCTTTTCCTAGAATCTGCAGAAAACTAACATCTTGGATCTCTATGGTCAAACATGGTTGAGCATGGCACCTAGGTTCAAAAAAAATCATAGAGAGCAACTGGCACATACAGACTGCTTATGTGCTGGATACATTGCACTTCTGGTGAAAATAAAAAAAGACATTCTGGTATCTGAAATAGGGGTATGCTATAAATAACTTCTTTGAACTTTCAGTAAGTATTGGTAAGATTTTGACTGGAATTTTGCATCCTCTTTTGGGCACTCTGCTTTCAAAAGAGGATATGAACAAACGTGAGTTCAGATAAAAGGATGAGGAGTGCTAAGTAGGCTAGCAGACTTTTTGAGTGGAAAAAACCAGAATGTTTTTCCTTCCTAAACAGAACTAAACCAGACTGATGTAACAAATTTTGAATTATTTCCCCTGCTCCTGCAGATTAGTTGTATTTCATACACGTAAGCTTTAAGGCTGGGCACTGAGACAAACTTTAGTTTGATATTGACAGTCAAACAGACAATGGTTTGGATCAGTGGTTGAGCTGCTATCCAGGGACCCTGAGAATGTGTGGATTACTTCAAAGGCAGCTACAAAAGAAGCAACTAAGAAAACACTACATGGTCAGTATTCTTCAATAGCTGCATAAGGGTCTGTGTTAGGGGGTCTACAAATGGGGAAGTGCTGAGGTGTAACAGAACCTGCCATGGAGGGGATGGGGAGGACAGGCTGGGTAGTCAGCCTGGTTATTCTGTTTATGGGAGTTCTGCTGTTTTAGGCTATTTCGTGCCAAAGGGCAGGAGCTCACCACACAATTTTAAAGACTCTTTCCATCCTAAAACTGTTAAATATCCGTAGCCTCCTGCCCCCCCACCCCCCGTTTCTTTCAGAATGCCAAGTTCCATTTACAAGGTGCAAATAGTATCAGTGTGTGTAACAAACCCAAATTATTTGATCCATTATTACTAAAGTATCAGAGACATGAATATTCATAAGCGAAAACAAGAGCCACTGCTGAAGATGAGGCAGAATAACAGACTGTTCCCAAACTGCCCTAGATGAAATACAACCTTTGAAATATTTTTAACAGACAGGCAGGTAGTACAGCATTTTTAACTTGGTTGCTCCTTGTCTAGAGAATCCTCCTCAGCATATGAATTTAAGAGAAGGGCTGCAGATTTTGATAAATTTTACTACATATTTTGTGAAAGGAAACCAATTAGGTATTTTGTTCATATTTAATCTATCATGGTGAGATACACCTTATGAAAGGCACACTTTATGAAAAACGTCTCTAGCACTGAGCTTCACTTTTTGAGCCACAAAGCAGAGCAGTTACATGCCAAATGCAATTTCCCGATTTTGAACTGTCTTTGTTGATTTCTTTTTCAAGTCCTGCCAGACTGTGGTGAGAACAGGCACAAGCATGAAATTAATTTCTTTCGCCTTTCAGCGCCTGGAACTGATGCTTTGACTCTATGAATGAACAAGATGATCTTTTGGGTTAGTAAAGGTAAGAAGAGTCTACATGAGGTCTCTGTGTATCTTTGCCAGCTTAGTTCTGATGAGCAGTTGGGTGACGGGTGGGCAACAGAGCCCAGAGCCACAGAGCGCTACCATAATAACCTGCATCTACAGTAACATGTCTCTGTTGACAAAGCCTCACAGTTGTAGAGCTGGCCTCTACTCAGAGAAAAGGAAGTAGAAGGCTGGAGACTTGCATCACGGAATTGAAATTTTAGTTTCAGCCTTACCGTGAATTATAGTTGGAACTGGAAGATAGGACTACAAAGTAGGGATGAACAGTTCTGCATAATTCAGAACATTAATCCAGTGGGGTTTATTTAAAATAGTAACACTGGAATTTCTCCGAGAAAACCAAAACTACAGCTCCAAAATACATGCAGGATTTCAAAAAAGCACCAACCCGACAACCCAGAAAACTACTTACCTTGCTGGTATAGAGATTTGAGCTTTATTGCACTGGATGCTTTTAAAAAAAAAAAAGCTTCTCTAAAAAAACCTGTGTCTCTAAATTAAGACAACACGTAACTAGTGTAACAAAATGAAAGAGAGGACTATCACAGATGCCTGTATATTCTTGTGGCCTGGAGTAGGTATTTTGGAGTATTTTGGAGTAGGTACCCACAATTTAATAACTAAGGTGAAATAAACCAACTTTAAATGTTACTTAAGGAAACCAAAGCAGCAGATGAAAACCACATACCTGTAATGAGTAGACTCTGTTAGTATGCCCTTGCAGCGTGTGCAGACAGGTCTCCGTCTCCGGATCCCACACTTTGACCATAAAATCATATGCACCACTTACAACCCTTCTGCCATCATACTGAACGCACCGAACTGCAGCTACGTGGCCCATCAGAACGTGTAAACACTGGCCCGTCTCTATGTCCCATACTCTCAGTGTAGCATCTCGAGAACCACTGACCACTCTGGAGGAACAAGAAAACCCCTCCTGTACTTAGCATTGGACATAAAAGTATTAAAACAATTAGACTTGGGTATAAATCAGTTACGAGTTTTAATTTGGGACATCAGGTAGCATTAGTCCAGTAGCCACCAAAGATCTGGTTTGGCATGACATTTTATTAGGGTCACAAATGACTTTTTCAGTGTTTTTCTTCCTTGCTCTACTCACCTCCTCAGGATCTGTCTATCTGATATAATTAGCAACCAGTATTTCAAAAGGCACTTCATTCCTCACCAGCAAAATGATGCCATGAGAAATGATGGAGACTGTTGTATCTATCTATGAAAGCTTATGGATATGCTGAGCTCAAGCCAGTGCTACGAGCATTCTGTTGTAATTACTGAGTTAACTAATTGTAACAAACAATTACACAAATAAGATCTTTAGAAGTTTTAGTTTTATTAAAGTAACAGTTATTCTGCTTGATTTTTTCAGTTTATACTTTTTAAAGCTTCTTTAGGCAAGAAAAGAAATGAGAAGGAATTAATATTAATGGAATTGATAAAGAAAACCTCATCATTCTTCAAAAAATAAGAAATGCAACCAACAGGCACTCCTGTCAACAGCTCCATACCGCAGCCACGTACAAGAGCTTTGCCAATGTTTGCTGAATCAAGACATGGTTTACTATTGCAGAAACTATGATATAATCAGTTAACATTTAAATAAAATGCTGCAATGATGCTACTTTAAAAGTCATCTGTAAAATGAGTAAAGGTTCGTAGCACTGACAAAAAGGAGAAATTACTCAGAGTGTGGGAGACTGGATCGGAGTGTAGGAAAGAATTAGTTTTGAAATAACGTAGAATGTGACTTCATAAAGTACATGACTTAATTTTCTGTTCCTTAATTAGTACCCTTATGCTCTTGCTGCTATTAATCATCTCCTCCCTTGTGTTGATTTATGCAGTTTAGTTTGGATGCATTGCCTGGTTTGTACTTCACTCCATGCTGGATGAGGCACTCAAGTCTAACAGGCATTTTCTGTGAACACAAGTGTGTATTACAAGGCAAACTGTGGCTGTAGCTTTGGACAGAGCCTTACCTTTTCTCATGGAGATGCATGCAACGCACGGTGGAGGTGTGTCCGTACAAGGTGTGTATGCATTCTCCAGTCTCAGCATTCCAGACTTTCAGTGTTCGGTCTGTAGATCCACTGATGATGATATTGTCCCTCATCTGTGATGACCAGACTCCGCCTGTGTGCCCAACCAGTGTTCTCAAACACTGAAAGAAGTATTTTGCTTAGTTACCCTTTTGACAGAGTTGAATGGAAAATGAAGAAAAAGTAATCTAGGAGGTAACAGCAGTCTCTCATAGCAAGAGCCAGAAGACCCCTGGAGCCTGCTTTCTGATTGAACTAAAACAATCCCACTTTTTAGAAAATACTCATCAAATTTCTCTCTCCATTGTTGGTACTTTTGACTGTAAGAAATTTTCCCTATAATCTTCCCCTTGATAAACTAAACTGTCTTTCCAAATTTCTCAATACAGGACATGTTTTCCAGCCTTGAGTCATCATTTTCCTGGCATTTTTCTGAGTCACTGCAGGTTTTCCAGTAGCTTTTTGAAGGCTAAGTGTTAGAACTGGAGAGAGCATTCACTTAGTGGTTGTACCACCAATCTATAAACCATATACTCTTATTTTATTTTTTCGTTTGTTTATCCAAGAAACATTGCATTCTATAAGCCGTAGCTACAGCATCAGTACTGCAAAATCACGCTTCCAACCTCTTCCAGACTTTACTGTTGCCCAGGAGAGAATCCCACACTACATAAGCACAGCCTACCTTCTTTGATCTCTGATGTACGACACGATTTCTCACCATGCGTTTGCTCACACCTACTTCTATAAAACCTCTGTCACTCTGGAACAACGACTTGTCTCTGTCTCTCAGCCTGTACTGCTTACAAGTAAGGACTATAGATGCTTTCTCACCAGGCAGCAATAACTGCTAATTAGTAAGACAAGAAGAGATCCTTGCAAGACCCCTCTAGAAAGATACTCCACAAAGATTCTGCATTCACATTAACAACATGATCTCTGTAATTACCCACTTTCTAACCCATTTAAATGTGTGCCATGTTGATTTTCGCATTGCTCTATTTTCTTCCATCGTGTCATGGGGATACGGTCTTGCAGTGCACATAGCCATCTATTTCTGCACTATTATTTTTATCAGTCAAACCTGTAACTGCACAAGAAAAGAGGTCAAGAGAGTCTGATGATCTCTTTTTCTGTAATCTAATGCTGAGTGGCATTAATTGCCGTGGCCTTACTTTAACTGTTAGTTGACTCCTCCTGACGTAGTCCAATATTTTTCATCTGAGATAATGTATCCTAAATACTCAGTCTTTCAGTTTACTCCATTGAAATATTGACACATTTTAGCTTTCTGGCCATCCTTTGGCTCTTCTCCTTGTGCTCATACCTTTTGAAAAACCACCAATTTTACCCCACAGGTTACTTTAGAAAAAAAAAAAAAAAGATAAAATACAGATTATCTGGATCATCTGTAATAAGAAAAAACATGGATTTGGTAGTTGTTGTTCAACATCCTTGTGAGTTTCTACTGAAATAAGTATTCTATTATCACTGCATACTGTATTTCCATCACACGAATTTTCTCCCAAAATCTATTTTTTTCTTCTGCATCAGTGACAGTACACTTATTTCTGTTGTTAATATCCTGTTCTTTCTAACATCCTTGAAAATGCCTTGCTTTTCTGCAGTACACAGACTTCCCGTTCTTTAACATTTTTAACAGTCTTCTTTGCAATTCCTGGCTTCTAGCTTAATTCACTGCTCTCAAATCCATCTTTTTCAGTTCATAGCTGTTACTCAGTTTTACAGTTCCCATTTTTTAAAAATTTCAACTGATTTGCTCATATTTCAAGAAACCGTCCTTCTAAAGCAGTAAGAACACAGAATCCTTATTTTGGGCTTTACATCTGTCAAGGGAATTATTTAGTCATGTTCATTTGCACAAACCAACCTTTAGGGGTTTTTTATTTTATTAATTCTTCAGCATCAGTAGGCATGAGGGCTGTTACGGCATTCTTCCGTCTTTCATATACAATTTCTGGCTCTCTTAAAGGTTTGGGGTAAATAGTCACACTAGGATTTGTCATTACTTTCAAAAAAATACTAAATAGGAATTGTTAAGTCATGCTGCTGTGATCAATTTTTATATATTTAAAGGAACACTTTGTTTTTGAGAGGGTGGTATGTACAAAGGAAGCATTTTTCATTTGAGTTTAGGCTGCCCTTTTCAATTAAAAAATGTAAATTTCAATATGGGTTCCTTCATTAGACAGTTTGTTGTAGGGAAGCCAACAGAGGCAGGGTGAGGCTGCTTATTGCTTTTAATTTTATTCTTCCCCACAGTAGTATTTACAGCTGCGTCAAGGACCTTCTAAGCATGCAAACACAAACGCTTAATACATTTAGCTTATAAAGTGGATACCTTTTACGTCTTAAACATGCTATCCTCAATAGCTGTCCTGTTGTTCACGTAACAATGGCATTAAAACAAAGCTAAGTGCACACAATACTAGTCTAGAAGGGAGAAATACTGTTTCCCCCAGGCCTTTGAGCATGGTCAGACAGTCACCTTAAAACATAAAATCCGGGTGCTGAGTAGCTGCGATGTTCTAACACGAGTGAAATGTTCAGTACTGTCTTTTTGACTGCACATATTGTTTTGCTTCTCTAAGCCAAAATTAAATTATTGAAGCTTATTAAATTCCTGCCTGAGCTGGATCTAATTTAATAGGAAATATTTAAACCTAAAGCAAGTTATTTTTTTTTGGTGGCTCAGCAATATAGTAGCTTAGAAAGAAAAACAAACTCTGTATCTGAAATCAGAGCCAGTAAAATGAACACTCCGTTTCAATAACTTGAAAACAACAGAAAGAATGCTAGAAAACAGTGAGAAAGGGAGATCCAGAGGGGTGAAAGGCAGCTAAATGAAGCTTTAAGGCAGATAAAGTAACGTATCTGTCCAAATTCTTTAGAATCCATGTCACAAATGACTCGACAAGAATAGCAGAATTGCCAAGAGAACAAGGATATATGCCAATGGTAACATGAGCAGCATTGCAATTTCACATCAAGGTGACTTTTTTTGATCTAGACTAGTTTCTGCGTAGAGAAAGATGACCCAAATGTTTACCAGTATTTTTTCCAATTCTTGTGCCAGTCGGTACTAAAGACCACCCTGCAGCACGGTCTGATGGCACAGCAGCATTTTTGACATCCCAGTGCTTTACCTGTAGCTCATTTCCTAAGGAATTCAGCAAAACAACCACCTTACCTTGCCTGTAACCGCTGACCACACTTTCAGCGTGTTGTCATCAGAGCCGCTCACTATTCGGTTCCCGCAGAACTGAAGACAGGTGATCACATGGTCATCATGGCCTTTGAGCACCTGACAATAAAGAACATAAAAACGTACAGTCACAATTTAACGCAGGAGATTAGAGAGAAGCAGGAGAAACAAAGCGTTCTTCTGATTCACAAATTATAAAATGCTAGAGTTGCTTCAATAATAATAAGGCCCCTTAATCCTGTGTGTCAAGTCCAATTTACCACCAACTGGGACCAAAGAGGGTGTTTTCCTTCTTCCACGGAGTGATACTGCATTGCTTAGCAAGCACACTACAGTCATTTTAGGCTGCCTAAAAGTACCAGGAAAAAATCATTAATAAAAGTAAGCTGAACTAGTAATTGGGCATTGCTCAATTCCTCTGCAATTATTCCATCTCTCTATTTTTTTAGTTGAGTTACTTTTACCTTTCAAGAGTTGTTTCAATCTTGAACAAAAAGAATGGAGTTGTTTTATTTGCTGCATATTTGTATTTCGGTGGTCAAGGCTTCCTATGTTTTTTTTTCTTACCAGCCAAACACTGTCATCCATTAACTGCCAGGCAGCACCAAAGTAAAAAAAACTAGAAGACTGTTAACTCAATTCAATACAAACAAAAGTGGTCATTTAATGTGCTGGAAATATGGATTGGAATGTTGCTTTGCAGAGGTAGGATTTTTAATGCTTGATCTGGGAAAAATTGCAATTCGGTGTATTTTACTACAATACAGAAAAAAAATCTTTATCAGAATACATACAATGAGGAATTTTTTATTTAAGATATCTGAACACTTTTCAAGATGTTCATTGAGATGAAGCGGGCATTTGGATAAAGCCTGAGGCTGTAATTTTAATAATAATTCCAAGAGAACTTGATGTGGCGTATCAAGGCAAGAAATACAGAGCCGTTGCCAGAGATGTACATAAGTCACGGCCAAATAAACAGCAGGATATAGCCATAGGTTTTCCATGGGAATTTTTTTGTTCTTCTTTTCATTATTTTGTAATCTAGAAAACAAGCAAATGAAAACCTTAAAAGTAAGTCTATGAATATGGGCTTGCTTCATGTTTCCAGCTGCTTGTTCAATAATAGGTTTGTTTAGACAGTTCCTATTTTATTTTACAGAAGGTTTGAGGTATTGCTTCATATTGGAAAAGATGTAATGATAACACATCAATGTAATGAAAAAATTTTAATATTTTAAAAACACACACAAAAAAATCTTAACATGGAATGAAGCTCTTGTCTCATGCTGCTCCATTTAGAAGGACGTCTACAAAAATAAAAGCATGAAATGATCACAGAATAGTTGTGGAGTATTTTCATGTTGCGACATGGCCCAGCTCTACAAATACATACATCTATATATGTAGTTATATATATTACAGATCTGTATGTTTAAATATAAGTATTTCCAATCAAGTTTCTGAGATTATATATCTGTCTCAAAAGGACTGGCATATTTATAGGAATTGTACCGAAAAATTGTACAAAAATTTTACAGCAGCAATGAAATTATTCTGCTATATGAAGAATCACATTCTGATTTGCTAATACGGTGCTCAGAAATTCATTTAACCCCAGAGTAAGCTAAAATATAAATATTTTCTTTTTCTGTAACAATACATTGCTTTTTGTGCATGGTTACTCCAGCTTGTCCAAAGGGGGGAAAAATAAAAAGCCTAGAAGTTGATTCTGCTTTGTTCATGGCACCATGCACATAGCTCAGAAACTTACCTTAGGCGATTTAAGTTCTCCTCGCCGCCAGTTGGTATCAATCCTGTGTTGTCTAATGTAGGCGCTTTTCCATGGACTGTGTATAAAGCCTGGTTTTATTACTTTCCTCCTCTTGATATGTAATGGTTCATCAATCCCTAAAACAAATTTTTAAAAAGGGGAGGGGGGGAGATGAGGCCACCTCAAATAAAACAACCTCTCTCCCTCCCAAACCTTTACCGTGACTGCAGACAATAAATCCTGCGTTGACGTAACAGCCCCCCGCATGCCAGTATTTGCATTGTTTGTCTGTGACGCTGCCCTGCTCCTCAGCTCTTTATCCTTCATCTCTCCTTGTTGTTTAAGCATAATGATTAGCATGTACATCACGGCTGAAAACGCTCTAGTTCACCATTGCTTGCGGGCCACCTACAAGCTTCTTCTGAATCCCCGTTTCTGAGGCAATGTACAGAATATTGACTTTTTTCAAATTGTTATCATCCAACAAACTCCATAATCACACATACACTCATGTTGGCACCATTCAAAAAGTAAACCTTTCTGTCTGCAGGCCTCCTCTCTGGTCACCCATCTTCATTACCTTTAAATTCACTGTGACTCTTGATATTAGTGAGCTTTTAATTATTTTCTTGATTCAAAAGGCTGTGTGCTTTTGCCATTGCCCTCTCCTGGCTGGGATTTAAGTATAGCTATGCCCTTTCTGAACTGACACTTAAGTTTTGTTTTAGCCTTGCTACTACAGATAAATTATTGGTTGTGGTTTGTGTGTTGCTTTTTTTTTTTTATAACAATTTTCTCACCCATCTCTCTCTTCTCTGCAGCTCCTCCCTCCACCCCAGCTCATTACTAACAAGAGTCCTCTCTTGTCAGTATGTGGATTTTACTCTTCTGCATTTAGCCCCTTCTCTAGTGTCTCTATCTGCAAATCTTGAATTAACTGCTCCTTCATATTACTGAGCATCTCACTGAGCCTAAGCAGTCTACAATACTGTTTTGCTTGTCTGTGCTCTCATGCCTGGCCATATTTATTTTTACTTCTAAGCTTACAAACATAGGCACATTCTCCTCTCAATCTTCTTTTTTCTCATTCTGTTTCTTAATGCATTTTCACTGAAATGTGTAAGAGGAGAATCTTAGAAAAGATTCAAGAGGCTAGACACCTGGCTTCCACTGCAAAACAACGCAAATTAATTTAGATGTCTTTACAAATAGCCAGCTACATTAACTTTGTCATGTTTTCTAAAGCCTTTGCATCAACTTCTCACACGTTCTTGTGAACTTCCTGTGAACAAGTTCTCTCCTCCATACTCTGAGGCAGCCTGGACAGGTGCCTCTGCTTACCTGTGTCCGAGAAGGCTACTGTGCTGAGATCACATGCATGTGTGCTCTGCCTCTCGCCCCGAACAGACACTTTATTCATATAATTCTCCTTAAAAATAAAAGTTTACATTCTTCATGTGCTTAAATATGTGGCTACTTACCTGGGAGCCTTTTATTGCCCATTCATGCTAATGCTGAACCACCCTATCTTCTTGATTTGCCAAAAGCAGGCAATAGTCACGTGGCTTATGGACTGTGGGCCCTCTCTAAGCAATCAAGTTAGCACCTTCTCCCCCTGCCACGTGCCATTTCTGTGTTAATCTTCCTACAAATGACAGGAAATTACAGCATCCCAACCACTGAAACCGCTTTTCCTCCATGTTATTTACAAACTGCAAGACTATACTCCTATCACTTATTTGCTTTGGTTGTATTTTGAATAAAAATAATCCTTAAAAAGCAAAAATAATTGTATTTTAAAAATATACACCTAGTATACTTTGTAAATAAGATGCTCAAACTTAATGCTTGTTTCATTTCTAGTACTCAGTGGCTTATTTCTGCTTCCTACTTTCCACAGAGCTACGTACCACATAGCTCAAAGCATCACTAGCAGTAAATTTAAGAAGTCACTCAAATTGCCTTCATAAAACTTTAAGCTTATTATGTAAATGGACTGCACTTTTTACAACAGCAACACTTTGACCGTTACATCCATCTTTTTTGCTCAGTCTTACCCTCCTCTTTGCATTTCTCTCTCCAGAGAAGATTATCTTCAGCCAGAATTCTCCAGTAACGGCATGTCTGGGCTGCCTGCAGAAGGTCCCTGGGTTCCAGGAATGACAGCACGTACAGTGCCAGCTGTAAAAAAAAGAAAAAGAAAGTGTATTCTGTACATTGTTTTTGAAAGGAAAAGTGAAGTAACATAAAGTATTATCACCCGTCAGGGGCTGAAATACAGAAAACTGAAGCAGTAAATTATTAAACAATCTCAGAGACTTAACAGAGCTACCGTTTATTCCAGTAGGCACATGAAAGTGTAACAATTATCTTAAGTAACTGAATTCATACACATCATATCAGAACTGATTCTTGCAAGAGAGGAGACGTCAGCTGAAATCACTATGATCTTTTTTTAAAATGCAATCCACATTACTTTGAACCATTAACAGAATTATGAAATAATTATGTCTATGTTATTTTAGCTAACAAATATACCAAAAGCTATTTTGAGAGTTGAACTAGAAAATACAACTCACCATGTGAGCAAATGGGAAAGTATGTTGTGATCAGTAACATCACTCAGTAAGCCTAAACCCAGAAAAAGTAAATGCTCTGTACACTTGAGTTCCAAAGCACTCTGCAGGGACTGCAGCATACGTATTGCTCATTTGCTGATTAGAATGCAGAGTCCTAAATGGTGTTACAGGGAGTTTTACAGACTGGGATGCAGGAGGACTGAAATACGTAACTCCAATACTGGACCCAGTAGGTTACCAAAAACCATACGGGAAATCCCAATAAGCACCAGAAGATAAAGAAAAGATGAACCCTTCCATGCAACAAAATTAATGGTTATTGGGAGAATTCAGACCTCAGTTGACTTAGTTAAGCCATATAATGACCATGATAAAACCTCCACAACTATCTTCAGCTGTATTGAAGTCTTAAGCAGGGACAGAGACATCTAAAACACAATCCAAAATATTGGGACAGCTATCCTTAAGGATATGATGACCAAATAAATACAGCTTTTCTACTCGACAGCAACAATGCATCTACCCAGTCATGGAAAACAGAAGCTGATGCAGAAAACTACGTACATGCTGAAACAGTGAGGTCTTTGTCAGTAACTAAGAGGATGCAAATGTTGTCAGGGACATCAGATCATCCACTTCTACTTCCGCTTGACATATCTTTTTTGTGTTTAGGATTTTTTAATTTAATTTTTAGCTGGAGTTACGATGTATATAAATAGAATCTGCCCTTCAAAGCAGCACAGACTAAAATTCAGTAAGGAAGGCATAACTGTAGGCTGTTGACCTCAGCAGATTTTTGACCTTATTACATGAGAAACATTTACTTTCAGTAATCTAGACCAGCCAGTGACTGAGCAGGAAATAAAAATTCAGTATGCCAGGACTGTTTGCTTTTTGACTGCACACACACCTTGTTTGCAAGTCATCACCTGCAGCTCACGTTGAGCACGCAGGACTCCGCATTTGGGGGACCTGTGTCTTAAGTAAGTTATGCATTAGATCTCGTATGCACCCCCCCAGGCCATAAAGCTGAGGAATCTTCCTTCTGCCCCTACTCAGGGAGTCAGGCTTTCCTATATGGTGTAAGGTAGGCTATTACAAGAGCAACAACTGTACCCCTCTTTAGACTTTCTGTCTTAATTCCTGGTATGTAAAATTAGTCAAGAAGTGCCGTTTCCTAACACACATCAGATAGTCCTGCATGTGGCAAGACTCAGACATGGAAGAGATCCTTTCCATTTTTGCTGGATGTTCCTTAACTGACAGCAGAGTTAGTTTGTTTAAATATTACTCGTCCTATCTATACAGATATGGATGCTTGCTAAGATGGTGTTAATAATTAAAACCTGCGAGTCAACTAATTCTAAAACAGGTTACATATGGGTGACATTTATTTTAGACTATATTTATCTAAATAGTCATCAAGGGTCAACACAGCCTACAGTTGACTTTAAGATTAGCAGTGCATAAAAGATGACGTCCCTTTGCCTCAGCTCATGGATCGAGTTATAAGAAAACTTCAGGTGGCAAAGATCTGACCTTTGACTCAACTGTGACTACTCACTGCTGTAGTGTTAATAATACCCAATAATAAGCAGTCTCTTGTCTTTTTCTTCACTCACACACATGGCACCAACGACATTTCTGGTTTTCACAATCAAGTAATTTCAATAATTATTTCTAAAGTCTCAGCAAGAAAGCAGTATTCATTGCCAACCGCATCCTGGGCTGTATCAAGAGGAGCGTGGCCAGCAGGTCGAGGGAGGTGATTCTCCCCCTCTACTCTGCCCTGGTAAGACCCCACCTGGAGTACTGTGTCCAGCTCTGGAGCCCCCAACATAAGAAGGACATGGACCAGTTGAAGAAGGTCCAGAGGAGGGCCACAAAGATGATAAGAGGGATGGAGCACCTCTCCTATGAAGAAAGGCTGAGAGAGTTGGGGCTGTTCAGCCTGGAGAAGAGGAGGCTCCGGGGAGACCTGATAGCGGTCTTCCAGTACCTCAAGGGGGCCTACAAGAAAGACGGGGAGAGGCTGTTCAGTAGGGCCTGTTGTGATAGGACGAGGGGTAATGGCTTTAAAATAGAGGGAGGTGGATTTAGATTGGATATTAGGAAAAAATCTTTTACAATGCAAGTTGTAGAACACTGGAACAGGTTGCCCGGAGAGGTGGTGGAAGCCCCATCCCTGGAAACGTTCAAGGCCAGGTTGGATGAGGCTCTGAGCAACCTCATCTCATCGGGGATGTCCCTGCTCCTTGCAGGGGGGTTGGACTAGATGACCTTTGAAGGTCCCTTCCAACCCTAACCATTCTATGATTCTATGATTTCATATTAATTGTTTGACTGCATGTTTCCTCAGGAGGAAAGCAAACATTTTCTTGGTTATTCAGCTATTAAGTTACTGTCTTTGCATTGCTGAAAATATTTTTTAAGAAAAGCCCTCCTGTCCAAATCATCTTGTTGTTCTGGTTAGGTAGTAAAATCACTGCATTGCATCCAACGGCACTGGAGATAACCGTAGATGTTAATATGGAGTGACAACTCAGGAGAGCGTGTTTTCACAGGATGCTGGCTTTGACAGGGAAGCCTGTTTACAGAACTACTGACCCTAACAACTTATTCTTGGCCCCTTCCCCAGCTCAGTTTATCACCCCCTACTGCAGCCAGCGTAAGCAGCTGAGGACAGCATCACTTAGGAGATCTGGGAGAAGAATGATCTTCAAGAAGAGAAGATGGTGGAGTTAGCTTGACAGTTTGTTTTTTTTAACTTGGTTAATTTTGGAGACAGTGACTGGGGGTTAGGAAACAAAAATTACTTAAGCCAGCTTCACTGGTGAAGTCAGCTTTTCATGAAGCTAAGCACTTCACAATACTCTGGTTTCAAGGGGCAAGAACAAACACTAAAAATAAACAACTTAAACACAAGTAGCTTACAATGGAGTCAAGAAACATAAATGAGAAAGAAAGTTTTACAGCTAAATAGCATATATTTTCTGTGAATAAATTACTAAAACTTTAATAATAACATGATCATTAGTTACAGCATAACTAGATCACTGGTTGTACTTGAATTAGTTTTGCCACTAAATCACGCAAAGACAACCAAACTGTGAGTTACTGTTATCAATTCTGTATTAAGTTCCCAGATTTTAGAGATGAAGTGGAAAAGTATCTTCTGTCTTTTCTAAATACAAAGTCTTGCTTCCTTCCTCTGCTTCTGAACTAAGGCTGCTTTGGGCAGCTTCTCTAGAAACATGGCAACCACATAGACATCTTACTAAACTGTTCTCCCCCAGTGTCCTTTCCACTTAGGAAGAAGGCTGCCACAGGAGGTCTTTCTGTAAATACTAATCTCATGTTATGTCTACTAAGCTACTACTCATTGCATAAATTGCTTCCAACCCTTACAAATGCTATCCAGTAAGGGAAGGCCGTGACACTTCCTGACTCATGAAGATATGACAGTGTATAAAAGGCAAGAAGGGTCTTGTATGTCTAAGTGTTCAAAAATAGGATATGCACCTGAAAAAAGTCAAGAAACAGATACAGAACAGCCTTCAGGTAATAAGACATGTTAAACACAGCAACCAAATACTAGTACCAGAATATCTTTTAAGAAGTTTCTTTGTAATGTGTTAGTCACTGAAGATTTAGGAAGACTTCAGCCCTCATGAAAATTTTCACGTAGAAAACTCAATATGTGGTAGATCTGTCAAAATAAAACAGAGTTCCTCCAGACTCCAAACAATTTCCAATTCCCTAAAATCAATCAAGGTCAGAAGTACCTTTTCTAAATGAACTAAAATACATTCATTTAATAACTGTAGCAAACTGGGTTTATAATCCTTCATATCCACCCTCATGTTCTAGTTTGAGGACATCAAGAATGACTCTTCTATGGACAGCATTTAGTTACACATACTGAAAAGCACACACACTGAAATCTAAATCTTAGTTTCTCTTTAACCTGATACAATATGATCTGATTTGAAGTGCTATCTTACTCTAAGATATCTGCTTAATTAGAATTTGGCTTCATCCTTAGTGAGAAGTGCTTTTCTGCGTTTACTTTTGGATTTTTTGGTAGAAATTTTAGGGCTCAGTTTGTTTAAAATAAATTCAAAGATAATATTTACAAAAAAAAATCACTTAAAGCATTAAACAATAATGCTTATAGAATTGTGCGCAGAAAGGTCTTGCATCCAGAGGAAATTTTGGTGTGTGCATGCTCTAACATAATTAGTTCTCAAACAGAAAGCACAATCAGGCCAATTAAGATACAGAGATATCTTTAAAGCTACTGGTATTTTGTGTAAAGGAGTTAACCGTATTTCCAGGTATCTAAACACCTATCAAGAGATACAGGTATGTTCATCTGAAATTACAGCAGCCATGTTACGGCAGTGTACTGAATTGTGGACTTCTAACATCAGTTTACATCACTACGATGGCAGAAGTGAATGCCATAATTAGCACAGAAATTTTTAAAAGGTGACAGCTGATGCACTGCAGAGTCCAATATTAATCTATATTTCTCACCTCTTTTGGGAGCAAGGAAATGAAGTCTCTTTGAAACTGGGGCTCTATCACTTGCATCATGTGTTTTACTTGTGTTGGTTCACAACTATCAATCAGTTCATCTAAAGCAAGCAGTTTCTCTGGTCCACTCCAGCTCTGCAAGAAAGAAAAAAAAAAAAACAAACCAGTAAGCTTAGTTTAATGTACTAGTTTGGTTTATATTAACAACTGCCCTTGCTTTGCCAAAAAAGCAAGTTAACTTTCCTTGTCAACCTACAAACAAGCATTATAAAGAGCATATAAAAAGCCAGCAAGATAAACGCTCATGTTAATTACATAAAAATGAGAAGTTAATCAACACAAAATATTGAAAAATTGCTACATTGATTCATAAGCTAAGAAAGGATTTATTATACACACACATACAGACTAGCAATTAAATACATAATAATAATTAAATTAATTAAGCTTCTTTTGAAATTGATGAAATCTACACATGTATTACTGACAATGAAGGGGGGTTGCAACAGAACATGCTCCCTCTCCATCTTTCTCCATTGTGCATTCAAGTGAGATTATAACTTTCAACCTTTATGTTTCATCCGGTAGACCAAAAACTTTAAATTAAACAAGAGGAAAGGAAAGAAAAGAAACTTTCTGTAAAAAGTACATTAGCTTATTGCCTGCTAATTACTACAGTACGTCCCTAAGTGACAATGCTGTGATTTCAGAATCCTGGCTATAAACCAATGGATATTTTGTAAGTATCAATTTACACTTGAATAAACAGCGAATTTTGGTAATTTTCTTACTTCGCATTTTTACTAATGGGCACCATAAAATGTGAAGATTTTAATAAGGCACTCATCTAAGAGCATAGCAGATTAGCAGCATCATTTGTAGAAAAAAAAATTAATAACTGAATATACTCCACATCTGAAAAGCACGTCTTAAACTCATCTGTGCTCATCAAAGAGTTTTGATTTGTTACGTGAAAACAATTTAAAGAAAAAAATATTTTTTACAGGAAAAATCAACAGCCACTGCTAACTGATTTAACAACAGAATTAGAGCATGAATAAAGCCTTAGAGAGGAGAGAAAATGAGACATCACAGTTTTTGAGAGCAGATTCACATTCATATTCTTGAATGTCTTCTAAAGTGACACATACAAATAAATTAGCACATACAAATAATATTACAGTTATGGTAAGAGGCTAACTGAAACTAAAAAAAAAAAAAAGGCAAGATATCTTACAATTAAGATTTCTGTATTAATCTGCTACATATTATCTCAGGACCTTTATTACTCATACTCTAAATTTCTGTTCTCTGGATTTGATTCTGACAATTTCTGGTCTCTGCAACACTACAATGTTTGTATATTGTGAAGTTTCTGCAGAACAATGAGGCAAGTGAAGGAGAAGGTGGCATTTTTGAAAGCAAATAAATACATGGCTTCACTTGATGTAGAAAGATCATCATGTCGCATCATTTCTCCCTAATTAAAATGTCAAAATACTTAGAACGTCAAGAAAAGTATAATTCACGCACACAATGACACATCTGACTTCCAGGTGACCCCATTCCATCAGGGCAGTGCAAGCAGCTTTGAGCTGCCTTAATTACGGAGGGAGCACCTGCACAGGCAGTGTGTGGCAGCCCGTTCACCCCGTTACACGCTCCTGCTCTATGACAAACGCGTAGCAGATACTGGACAGCCTACTCTCACAGAGGAGGGGAAGAGGAAGAAAGTTCCTATGACCTGAGCCTTTCCACATGCCACTGGCGATTGGTAAGACATCTAAGCTGGCAAGAAAATACTCCTCATCCACGTGTGTGTATGTAGATTGTCACCATATGACACAAGGGTTTTCGTATCTCGCATCCAATACCCCAGAATACTGAAACGAAACAAGAATGTCTCAGCATAAATTGCAGCAGTGCTGTTACAAACAGTAAACGCTGTTTGTAACAGCACTGCTGTTAGAAATTTCTTTCAATAGAAATTAGAAATTAGAAATTTCTTTCAATAGACACATTTGCATCAGAGAGCAGTTCTCCATAAATCATGTGCTGAGGAACTGTTTATCTTACCAACTTTCCAACTGCTCTTTGTTTCATTAACCCAGAGCTTAGCTGCTTTTAGGTACAAATGTTTGCAATCTTTAATCTCATCTGTCAGCTGTGTTTGAACTCCAGAGAATTTTTAAAAGGGAAAGTAATATCTGTGCTGCTTCCTTATAATATAAATTTCCAAGGTCAGTCTACTTCTAATTTATAAGCAGCTACATTTATTAAATTGGAACAATTCAACCTGAAGAGCATGGTTTTTTTGCTGTGGCAAACACTGCTAGCAGTTGTGAACATGTTATTGATTAATAATTTCACTGTACACCATCATAATCTGTAGCTCTCTTACACTTAGACATTTCTGGTTTTAATACTACAGATCTGAACAGAAATGGGAAGAGGCTGAAGAATGGGAAAGAGATGCTAATGAATAAAAGCAGTACGCTCCTTCATCTGTCCATTCATCATTAGAGGATGGCTACAGGCAGCTTCCTAAGGCTCTTTTTAAGCCATCAGCTGCTACAAAATGTTTTCTCTAGGACACTGTCCCCTTAGTCTTTCACTTAAGCAAACAAACCTCCAGCTACGGTCGGTAAGGGGTCTCTGAGGAAAATGTCTGGCATGGAAAACTGGGATGAAGCCTTGCCAGATGAACACAACTGTTTGCGTTAATGAAGGCAAGACCAGTAAATTACTGTTTCTGGGCCCCACAGCTTGATCCATTTGCAAAAAAACTGCACGTAGCACATTGAGCAGAGAGGGGACAAAATAAATATGTGGCTTTGATGAGAAAAAAACCAGCAAACAAATGTCGCAGAAGAGAAAAAAATAGTAAATGCACGCCAAACAGTTTGCAAAGTTTCAAATATTGTAGATGATGAGAAACTTCTGAGATACGTGGTTTAGTGTCCAGATACCTTTGATTTCTACCAGGTGATTCCCCTTCAAATTGAAGATCCTTGTAAAGAATATACTTTATCTTTAAAACACGCTTAATTGGTTTTCATTGTTTTCAAAACTCAAGTTGAACTTTAATGTAAAATTAAAATAAAGCTCTTATTATGGGCAGGAGTTCCCCAATAAAAGGTAACTCCAGGATTCATTCACATACCCTTTGGAAAGCCAGCAGGGTCTGCCGATACTGCTCTTTGAATGATTTGAGATTCCTAAACAAACATCTTCCTTCTGCCCTCCCACTTCCCCAGGGAGGTGTTGGTTTGTCAGCCAAGGCCTTCTGGCTGGTTCATACCACTTCCTCATTCAATAATGCAGCTGCTGCAACCATGGCACTACCTACCTGAAAATTATCCCTTCGTTTTCCCCTTTGCTGTTATGTTTAAATGTCTTTCCTTTCTTCTTCAGACATGCAAAATAGTTTTATAATCAACATAAAAGACAGCTTTGCTGCTTCTACAACTTCCACCTCATCCCTCCTGTCTGACCTGCCACCTATCCTTTTATCATTTTCTGTACCTCTACTCTTCCATGATCCATGCTTTTCTATCACACAGCTCTCATACACTAGCTCCAATTTGTACAATTAGAGTTTGTAGCAATTAGATCCTTTGTCTGTTACAGGTATATTTAGGACATCTATTTTAAATGGTTTAATTTCAGGGTGCTCTTCTCCATTACTGAGTTCTGTTAACGGAGGTCTGTCATTAGAGACCTGCGGGAGGAGCTCCTCTGGATCCTTCTTCTGTCTGACTCTTGGATCAGTTACCGAGAACCCTGTCATCCTCCACCTCAAACATATCTTGGTCTGGACAAAACAGCACATAAGCAAAATCCACTGAAAGACAGACCATCTACATTAGCAAGTAGTTTGTCATAACAGGAGGGGTTCAGGAGCAGCTGGTGTTCAAGCCCCCACATTAACCCATCTCTAAGACCTACTCTGGTCCTCTGGGCTGAACATCTGGACCACACGTGATGTGAACCTGTGTAGAGGAGCAGTGACTGGTTCAGACCCTTACATCTCTGCTAAGTGTTAGAGTGTGGAGTTTCTTCTGAAAGGAGTCTGGTTTGTAGGTATCAAAACTGCCCTGAGACCCAAACCAATGCGAAATAAACAAGGATAATCAGCAGAACTGCTTTAAGTCGGCGCTATTCCTCTGAAGCAAACTGATATTGGTGATACAGCCAAAAGGTGTATGTGGTTGTAGTGCAGATCTCTCTCATTCTTTGTGTAGGGATTGTACAGAAACACCAAACCCTTGACCTAGTCCCACCACAAGATACAGAACAGAAAATGCTGCAATGCTGGTTATGATACAATCTTTGTTGCTTGCTTCACCTAAGAGGTAGACTACTCAGTCTTGCACATTTATGCATTCGTGAGTGTCTTTGGAAGAATAAGAAATGGAGAATGATATGTAAGCTGAATTCAGGTGGCGTAGCCAACTATTTATGTAAAAGCATGGAGCAGCACTCCCGCCAGCCCGAAATGGCAAAAGCATTTTGGACGCCATCTAAACTGCTGAGAAAAAATGCTTCCAGTTTTAGGTAAAACAATAGTGTTCACTAGTTCCTCAAAATTATTGCCTATATTTACTGTGTATGGAACAACTTTTCAACATCAATATTCCAAGAAAATGCAAATTTTTAATCACATTACCTAAAACCCAACACTGTAAGTATGTGAAGTAGGGAGAATGAAGAGGGAAAGAGAGAACTTAGTAATTTTTAAAGCATTACCATCTCTTATTGAACTTAGCATGCAACTGATTTTTTTTTCCTTATGGCAAGCAATTTGGTGACTAAAAAAATATACCCTGCTTCAAATAAAATAAAGTTTCTTGAAAAAGAAGAAAAAAAAACTTGTAAAGATACACTTGGGCCCTGAGTTTTAAAAATCTTACAATGGGTATTAAAAAGACCTGAAGTCAAGAGCCACTGCAAAACAGGAAAATTAAATAGGCCTTTAAGAAAATAAATGGTTTGACCCTATCAAAATGCTTTTCCATTTTTCTTTCCAGACTAACATTTCATTGAAATCAATATACATCTTCATTTTTAAAAGGGAAGTGCAACTACCCTTCCAACTGTTTCTCCTTTTTGCATTAGTTTTTTGTCACTTTCAAAATAAAAGGCTTAGATCAACTACAAAACATAACAGCAGCAATAACATATAAAAAATAAACTTAAAAAACCTTAAAGGTCATCTTCAGTTTCCTTAGTATTTGAAAAGTGGTCTTGATTTTAATATGGAAAGATAATATAGGAGAACAACTGAAGGCCCTACAGATGAGAGACCAGAATAACTGAGTATCACTTGTTACTGCCAGCTTCTGTGCCAAAGGACAGTGCTACCTTGAAACAGTGCATATGTCCAGCTAACATGTCCCTGGGAAATTTAGCTTTAAAATTAATTGGAAATATATTTTCATATAAAATAAGACAGTGCTATTAAGCAGGCTTAGCAGGCATAAACTACATAAAGGAAAGCCCTCCCTATTTCTCTTTCTGTACAGAAAAAACTTTGTATTGCAAAAATGATGCTACATGTGCCATTTAATTCTGCCAAACCCTTACTTTAAGAATGTGCTTTTATCATTTGACTGTTTAAGACTTGACCCTTTCATAAAATCCACACAGAAAATAAGCACACAAAATGAGGTGGCTTGGCACTAGGCAAGGAGACGTAATACTGAGGTGCAGCAACTGACTTTGAAAGCTTTTGGTTCTAAAATGAGGAAGTGTCTTTTGTGAATACAATAAAAATTACCAGTGACAGAAGTGATCAGTAAGTGCTACTCAATGATCTCCAGTTACGAGAGAGAGGCTTCTCTCTCTCAAGAGTATAGATCAGTATTTAGCATTTAGTACTGCAACTAAGTATTTTGAAAAGCTGGAAGTATCTAATTATGTACTTACTAAAGGATGGCTTCTACATTACTATCCACAAATTTAGGACCCTAAAATAATAACAACTTAACCATAGGCAAAATTTCCATGGGCTTACAGAATTTTTTTCCTTATCCTGGCCAAACAGCCAACAGCATTGCTTTTACTGTCAAGCATATTTGCATCACTCTAACATTTCAGCCCTCTACAATCTTTTTTTTTAAATATGTAACTATTGACAACTATCAATCTTACATAAGATGATACATATTGTACGTTGTAGATATCAAAATAGCTTTTGTTAGTACAAAGGCTTTCACATTACAAAATGTTAAAATACAATGTAACATTACATTATCGTATATACTAAGTACCATTCAAAGATGATTCCTAGGGGTTAAACAGACATATTTCTATGAACAACCTTAAAGATACTCGATAATAATTAAATGTGAGTATGTTTAAGAAACTGAATGATGTGTACAAGAATATCTTAAAACTCCAAACTTCCACTGTTTTAAGCAGATTATAAATGTGTAAAAATAAGGAGGGAAGGAGTTCTACATTATCATTTTAATGTTCAGAACTGACAGTGATTGAGATCAAAGGTATTATGTGGCAGCATGAATCAAGCCAAAAGCATGCTTCTGCCTGGAAAGCTGTATGCTCACTACTGTATTGCTCTTCTATCGTTGCCTGTTATAGTAACTGAAACAATGCCTGTATTAGTTACTCCTTTTGAAAACATTTTTAGAAGTAACAGTTTATTAATCAAGATATGAAGACATAATATTTCCATTTTTCAAATCAATGACTAGGACTCATCTTTGCTTCTTAAAAATACAGAGCAAAACTGTACAGTAAAGAGATCTGCATGGTACAGGTTATGGAATAGGAGCGGAGGCCTGCCTCAAGCTGTGTTTGTGTTAACGTACACAAAATTGGCTTAGGTGCTGCCAGATTGGTGTTCATGCAGATTTCAGTTCTGACCTATGAAAGTGGTGCGTAACACTGTCCTTCACACCTTTTCTTTTGTCAGATTAAGTTTTAGGCATTGCTGAAGGCTGCTGGAAAGACATAGAAAACCTCTTTCCCCTCTCCGTTCAATTGTGTACGCATGTACTGGCTGACACGGAGTTCAGTATATAAAGATCAGTTTCTTTTAAATCAATTTTTTTCTTTTAAATCACAATTTTTTCTTTCAATTCTTAGAAGACATCAGTCTTACGACAAATTCAGTGCTATACTTGCAATAAAGCAAACCATGAGCTAACAAGTGAAAATGTCTAGCCTCCAAGTGAAAATGTCTCAAGTTAGCTTGAGGCCATGGAGGCAGCCTTAACATCTTGGACAGAGTTTGCAGAAAATGTGAAAGCATCAAACAAGAAGGGTTATTTCATTAAGAAACCAGAGAAAGCAGTATTTTTTATGCATATCTACAGTAACTAGCTGAAATGGGGAACCACAATTCCGTAATGTTGATGCTCATTTGTTTTTGCAACAGTACACAAAAACAACGGCCGAGACATTCTGGGGTGTACAAAGAGGACTGCCTCTACTGAAGCAGCCTTTTACTTAAATCACAGAGGTAAGCTGTTTCAGCTGTTTATTTCTCTAAGCACTGGTTACCTGAAACATTTTCAGCCATTCCTGAAGGCCCGTTGGTGGCTGCACAGATGTAATGCGGCGACGTTGCTGTCCCTGGCCATTGGCTGCCCTCAGGTCCCCAAAAGTAGTAGGTGTGGCAGAGCATGGCACCAGCCCTGTAGTACTACGAGACAAATAAAAAGTGATAGTCACATGTAAACATTAAGGAAAATTTAGAAGTCTATTGCAGAAAAAGAAATCTAGTACAGAAGTTGCAACTATTACTGAAACTCTTAAACTTCATGCAAAAGCAGTAACATGAAAAATTGTTCTGCTGGTCACTCAAGGAGCTGTTTCCCTCACTTTCATAAATCTGTCTGTTTCTACCACTACAGTACTAATCCTCCAGCTAGGGGAACAATGGGGATCACCTTTCAAGGCTGAAAAATTACTACTCCGTTAACTGGAGTGGTAACCAGCAGGTTGTCTATAAAGATGCAAGTTTACATATTCCTTTCCTTGCCAGAGTATTTCCTTTCCTTCTGGGCTGCATTTATGCCTTCTGACTGGTGATGCAGGAAGCCAAGGTTCAGAGTCTCACCTGTATGTGTAATGTGCTAGTGCTGCTTCATTGCCAAACAGAAAAAAAAATATATCTATTTTTAGCTCTTAATATATTTTGTTGACAATGAGCTAGTAATATTCAAGCAGTTCTAGTGGCTTAGTGGTTTGGAATTGTTCTTTGAAATACTCTGTACAGTATTTTAACGTTTGCGTGTTGATAGAGTGACACAGGAATTAAAGGGAGGGGCGTGGGGAGAGTGAGGTGAAAGGAGCCAAAGGTGCTCCCTGAATTACAGTTTGATTTTTTCACTCTGACATGTTAAAAACCAGCTCATTCATATGGGATGGAGCTTTTGAAAGAGCTAGGATTAAGCTGCTATTGTAAGAGTCTAAAGAAACACAGCTGACTGGGTTTTCTTTTTTTCTTTTTCTCCATAATGTAAAGTACTTCTTTCACAGAATATCAAAGTTGTATTCCCTAGCAGGAAATCTGGAACTCCAGTAGTGTTTGCACAAGCAAGAAAATTTCAAATACGGTGTGGGACTCCAAAAACCGCTTCACTTTTGTCTATGATAAATCCAGCTTTTTAGTAGGTATGAGCTTCGGGCGTTCACTGACTTTTTAGTGGCTACAGGAATAGCTTCAAATGAAGCAAGACAGGTTCATTTTAATATTTATCTCATCATAATCTACAAATATTTCACTCTACTCTGCCTTGTTCTGAAGGACAATCAAAGCATGTCCTAATATTAACCAAATTGGTAAAGAAAAGTAAAGACTGGTTTGAACAGGCCTATTTTTAACTGTTAATTTTACTGAGTAATAACAGAAACAGAAGCCGATATAAAAAAACTGTTTCGCAGATTACAGATCCTCTTAACAACATTTGTTTACTAGCTTTACCAAAAAGAAAGTTCATCAGGCCTGTCAATTTTAAA
>JAAGAY010146922.1:16401-40659 GCA_011801015.1 Ardeotis arabs | reverse complement strand
GAAAGAATGAAAGTCTATTTTAAAGTACGCATCCTAGAGTTTATCTTCTGGAGATTTTCATGATGTGCATGTTCTCATTGCATGCTGCCGCGTGCGTTTTTGCTTACCTGGGTTTTTATGCTGCTGTCTGAGTGTTTAATATCGCAGCATTTTCATAATTACAACATGCAGGTTTTTCTATGAAATTTTGATAAATCCCACAACTATTCCTTTCAAGAGTAATTGAGATTCTCTAAAAGTTTAAGTTTTACAGAAATAAAACAAGTTACAGTATGAAAATATGTATATGTAAAAAAGAAAACAGAAATAGGTCTTTCCTCATGTTATCGGCAAAGATGCCATTACCAGTTTTGTCCCTTAACCTTTCAATAGTCACAAGATTTCTATAGCTTTTTTAAAGTTGTTTTTAAGTAATGGTAATAACGATTGCTGCTGCCTGATAACATCTCGCAGTGCCAATATCTCATGATTTTTTGTAATGCCAAACCCCATGCCTTCAGAACATATAGCGAAGCATGTTTTGCAGGTGCCTAAGATCCGATAATACGTTCTATTTGTTTGTGTGTAGATAATAATCTCTCTCATTTGTTTAGACCCTGGGGTTTTTACCATATTTGCCATGGCTGACTGAAGCAGAAACTTGCGTGTGTGTGACAGGAACACAAAGGAAAAGTTAACATAGGAAGAGAAAATTCTAAAGAAGTGCTTAAGTATTTTTTTTTCTAGCTTTTCGGCTTTCTGCAGTTTATAGCGTCTTACATGAAGCAGTTCTGCCTGAGGAGTGAAAGAGAAATGCTTTTACAAAGCAAGGTGGGTTGGAAATTGGCTGACCTGCTGGGCACGGAGGGTCGTGGTCAACGCCACGAAGCCCGGCCAGAGGCCAGTCACTTGCAGTGTACCCCGGGGATCGGGGTGGGCTCCAGGGCTAGTTAACCTCTTCGATAACGACCTGGATGATGGGACAGAGAGCGCCCTCAGGAAGTCTGGAGATGCTACAGCTGAGAGGAGTGGTGGATACACCAGGTTATTGTGCCGCTGTTGGAGGGACGGTCACTGGCTGGCGGAATGGGCTGGAAAGACCCTTCTGAGGAGCAGTGTCTTGGGATGCATTAGGAGGAGCATTGCCAGCAGGTTGGGGGTGATGATTATTCCTCTCTACTCAGCCCTGGTGAGATCACATCCGGAGCGCTGTGTCCAGTTCTGGGCTCTCCAGCACAAGACAGACACCGTACTGCAGTGAGTCCAGTGAAGAGCCACAAAGATGACTAAGAGATTGGAGCATCTGTCGGACAGAGAGAGGCTGGGCTTGTCCAGCCTGGAGAGGAGAGTGTGCAAGGGAGATGTTACCAGTGCATACACGTGTGCCTGATGGGAGGGAGTCAAGAAGTAGCTGCCACGCTGTTCCCAGCGGTGCCCAGCGACAGGACAGGAGGCAATGGGCACGCACTGAAGTACAGGAAGTTCTGTTAGTACTTCAGAAAAATTGTAAGGGTGATTGCGCTCTGGGTTGTGATGTTTCCCTTGTTGGAGATGTTGAAAACGCAACTGAACATGGTGGCCCTGAGCAACCTGCTGTAGTTGACCCTGATTTGAGCAGTGTTTCGTCTAGGTAATCTGTAGAGGTCCTTTCCAAACTCAACTCTTCTGTGAAAATCAAGGCATGGAGCTAGGGGGTTCGTTTGAAAGTAGGAATATGGGTGGTTTGCTTTCTTTTTTTGCATAAAAGCTCATACTCTGGTGGGATTAAGTGACTTGTTCTCCTGGCTTGTTTACTGTTCTACCTATGCGATTAGCGTGTGATAAGTTTGTTCTTGATGGTCCATTTCCCCCCTTCTCCACCTACATGCAATATAGCAAGCAAACGTTCCTAAAGCTAAACCAGAGTGATCTTAGTTTGAATATTGAGCAGCTACAGTGTGTGGTATGGGCACTGCTAGACTGAAATTTTTTTTTTTTTTTGTGCTTTTCTCTTCCCTAATCTGCTTTTCAGGCACTTTGCCAACACAGGACAAACCTTCCCAGAGGCAGTCAGAGAGCACAAATTGCAGTCCTTCCAGAAAGAGATCGACATCCGAGAGCACATCTTCTCCAGGCAAGTAATATTTGGTGTCCTTGTTTTTGGGACCACTGCTGTACTAAGACCTATACTGCTACAGACAGCTGAGACAGCATTGCTGTGAGAACTTTAACGATGTGTTTATGGAGATACTGAGTTCATCCACTTACATTTTAGAATTCAAGTGCTGCAAATTGGGTTGTAGAACAGGGAAACTTGAGCCGGGATTTACTGAAGCAGCAGCATAGCTGTGGCAGAATGGCATTCGGTACCTCACCAGGTTAAATTTGTCTTCACAAAGTTCAGTGCTTTAATACTAGCAGGGCCTGTGACGCTGCAGTTAATCAATGAATTGGATGAATAGATTAATTCCTCCGTGGAGAAGAGCTTGACTTCTGCGCTGTTCTGAAGGCAAGTCTTCTGAAAGCATCGTGAAGTTGAGCAAACGTATGCCAACAGGATATTGAGGGAGCTGGCTCTCTCAGCCGTAGGGTGACCTACTGTGCGGGTTGCTGCTTGAGAAAGTCCGTCCTTTTTACTTTGTGAGGAGGGGAAAGGTACTTCTGATGTGTTTTGAGCTTTCTTTTGTGAGGAGGTCAGACTTGTGCAGTTACACTGTGTGTGAATGTGTGCATGTTGCTATCTGTCACATTTTCACACCTACAAAACTTTGGAATCCGTTGACCAAATCGTCAGAGGAAAGATCTGAAAATGTTTATTTCCTCCATCTTACCAGGAGGTTGGCAGCCGTGTAGTAAAGACAGACCTTGTTTGCAGTCCCTCTGAGGAGAACGTGGTGTAAGCTCACCTATGATTGAACATTAAAAAAAAAAATCTATAACGTTGACCGATTTTGTAAGGAGCCCAGCTGTAGAAAGAACTTCTATTAACAGAATTCCGACATTCTTAGGCACTGAAGTTGATTGCAAATTTGTAGTAAACATCCTTAGGATTGGTACTTACAGAACTGGTTGTGATTTCTGTATAGGAGGAATGTGCCAAAACGGCTGTTTCCTCCTCGCTTTAAACAGATGTTTGCAGCAGGTGCTTTATTCAGCATATGCTAAAGGAAGTCATCTCCAGTGAAGAAGTGTTCTCTCTTCTTCCTCTCTGTCTTCTGACTTTCTTTTACTTGCTCATTTTAAAGGGGCAGCTGTCATTGGTGTAAGTCTGTGTATAGGAAGGTGTTAAGAGTTCAGGAGTATTTTGTGCAGGAGAGCATAAGAATGAAATGAATCGCAAATTTCTCAACTTCAAAGTCGTTGAACTGATGATGCAGCTGCAAAGAGCAGCCTTTGTTATATTTTCTGTAGATGTGGAACGCACGTGGGATTTCAGTGCGTTTGTCAGAGAGCTGCTTTGTTACCAAAGGCTGAAGTGTGCCTGAGCAGCGCTGCAGCTGCTTTGGGGATCGTAGCCTTCAGTTGCCCCATCCTTTTGGATCAGTTTCAGACAGAAGCACTAGTTCAGGGACATCCGTTAGGCGTCGTGTCCGAATGTGTGGTGTGGTGTGGTGTGGTAATCGTCGGACGGCGCAGCTGTTTACACAGCTCACTGTGCTGAACAGATGGGGGTTCTGTGAGGAGCCCTCGGCTCCGGCCCGGTGTGTGTTTAAAGACCATAAGAAAACAAAGGGTAATTTATCTTTATTATTTCATCTAAAATTGAAAACTGAAAGTGTAAATCCTTCCAGTTCTTAAAAGTTGTTCAGGTTGCTAGGTTTTCCAAGGGATTGCGGTTAGGCTTACAGCCGTGACCTGACAAGTATGTTCCTCTGTTCCTTTTTCACCCTGCAGGACAAACTTTGTTCACAGGAGGATTTTTAGAACTTTTATGCTGATTTATCCTCCTTTAAATTGTGCACTCTCTGAAGCACGTCTTCATCTGCAATTGCAAATCCGTCACATTGGAATCTTAATGAGGAATACATTTCTCCAGAGTACCACATTTGGACTAGTGAGCACTAGGACTCAAAAATATTTATTTTAAAGTGTTTGTGATTTGTCTTTGTCCACTGATGCATAATCTTCCAGGAGGAAGACAGAATGACAGAAGCCATTTTATAAAAACATTTTGTTGTCTTCCCTTTAACAATTACCTTTACACTAGCTCTGCTCTTCAGTCTACAGCCTAGGGCCCGCTGATTTAAGTAGATCTACTCTAAATAATTGGCTGCTCTTGCAGTAACATTTTGTAAAGGCTAACGTGCAGTTGTGATATATTTATAAGAAGACAGCCTCTGTTTTATTCCAGAAAAAACAGGGTTTCTTCTGATTAAGTGTTATCACTAAGTACCAGCGGGGCAGCTTTGGGAAGCTCTTAGTTTGGAACAAATCCCTTTTTAATACAGCATAATCTGTATGGTTGACCTGGAAATTCTTTTTCAAATACCAGTCTGCAACTCTAAAGCATATAACATTTTATTTTAAAAAGCGAGATCTGACTTTACGTCCTGTGTGAATTAGCCTTTCTCTTTTGTCCAGATATTTTGATTTACCTTTATCCAGACTTGTTCTTTATTGCAATCAGTTCTGTCATCATTATGTTTGTCTTTTTGAGAAAGAAACTGCAAGAGCAATGGAAAAATTTGTTTCAGTACTTCCCGACTACAAACAAGAAAAATTAGTTTAAAAACATTTCAGATGTTGCTCATTTTTTAAATTAGTATTTCGTTTTTCTGTGCACAGAGGGTTTCTTGGTTTTAGTGTTGAGTAGGAAAAAAAACTTGAAAAGGGTTCTGGACTGTATGTACATAGAGAATGCCCTCGTTGCTGTTAGAAGTGAGGGACTGCATGTGAATAAAGAGAAAGTAGTTGTGTGCTAAAAGTGATGATATAAAACGTAGACTTCCCACTGGCTTGCATCGCTGGGTCCCTTTCCCGTTAGAACTTGCGTTACGGATATTGGTGGTTTGTTGTGGAACATTCTGGGCAAGTACAGGATATAGAAGGCTGTCAGTCTATCCAACTGTTGTATTTTCATTCCAACCTTATTTGATTGTATCTCAAGTCTGTTTCAGTACATGTTTGTCTGTGTTTCAGTGGTTGGAGTACCCACGCGGGGAGCAAGGCTCGCAACTGTTGATGATTCAGTGGACAGCTTACTGCAGCGCATGGCACAGCATGAAGGCCAGGCTACGCTGGACAAAACCTTAGAAGCAGTCATTGCAAATGCGTCTGTTCCACCATCAGCTAGTCCTGCTCGAAACCACAGCAGGGAGAGAGGTCTGGGGAAACAGGAGAGCCTCATAGCTCCAGCAGTTCCCAGCAGCTCCTGCAGCGATAGTATCTCGCTTCTGTCAGACAGACTGCCGAACAGCTATTCCCCACATCATCTCAAGAGAAGTGTGGTTGAAGCCATGCAGCGACAAGCTAGGAAAATGTGCAATTATAACAAGATCTTGGCAACAAAAAAAAATCTTGACCACGTCAATAAAATTCTGAAAGCCAAAAAGCTGCAGAGACAGTCACGGACAGGGAATAATTTTGTGAAGCGCAGGCCAGGTAGGCCCCGGAAATACCCGATGCAGGCTGTCGTGTCCATGCAAGCTTTCCAGGCAGCTCGACTGGTCAGTCAGGAGTTAGAGAAAAGAGAAGAAAGCAGCAGTCCCTTACACCTTGGACCTGATACTATCACAGATGTGATCGAAGCTGTAGTGCAAAGTGTGAACTTGAACACAGATCACCGAAAAGGCTGGAAGAGAAAGAGGTGGCTTGCAGAGGAACAGGCCAGGAAGCGACAAAAGCCTTCACCGGAAGATGAACAGGAGAGCAATAAGAGGTAATTCCCCTACAATTCAGTACCCTCCATATAGTCACTGTTAATTTATAGCGTTTCGGTCCATGGAAGAATCCTACTCTAATGAGCTCAGCTTGTTGCAGTTGTTTTTGTTAAGGAGTTCATTTCAGAGGGAACCAACATGTCATTTTTAAGTACGCTTAGGGTCTTCCTAAGTTACTGGACACACCCCAAAATGCAATGGAATCTCAGGTGATCTAACACTGTTGGGTTTGTGCTTGTGTCTCAAGTGAAGCTAGTTTTAAGATTGCCTCAGCGAAGAATACTTTTGTTGAGTTAGTAACAGGTTTATTGATGAGACATCATGGCAACGATTGTTCCTTCATCATGTGTGGAATAAGGAGCTGTAAGAGCTCGTGCTACGTGAGTGTGACTCACGCGCTACAAACAAATACTCGCAAGCAACACAGAATGTCAGGTCAGTTGAGTAAAACCAAAGCTGCAAGGAGGAGTGAAGGTGTGCAGCTGTCTAAGAGTGCAACCAGTGGCTGGTAAAGGACCGCACTAGAAATCTATTTCTTCACATACTTATTTCCAAAGTCATCAGTACAAAGAGATCAAACTCTTCCAGTAGTCTTCCTTCGTGTATTTTCAGACTAGTTCTGAAAAATAACATCCATTTGTGTATCAGAAATGAATGCTGTAATACAGGCATTTAGATTCACAGAATGTTGCTGGAACCACACGTTCAAAGCCCATGTATGGCTCTCCTGAAAGCTAAGAAAAGGTTTACCACCTACTATTTTTAGAGTACAAAAAAAGATAGCATAAGCCACCCTGTAAATTACTCAGCTGAGACCCCAAGGGATAAACATTAGCAGTCCAAACAAAATTCTTTTTGTAGTAATTAATAACAACATTACTATAAAAAGATCATACATTTCTTGTGATCATGATTAACCACCACTTGATCGTGATCACGGAATTGCGTTTTCTCAAATAGCTGAGGCATCTAGTCACTCAGAAACATGGACTTCTGTTTCTGCTGACTGTGACTGGTCACACAGAGGAATGATGAAATGTGACAAGATAATCGTTACGGTAAGAGATGGTCTTTAATCTTTACTTTTTCCTCCAGTTTTTCTGAAACAGTAGCTGAACCTCCCAGTCCACATGATGCGCTTGGGAAACCGCCTGAATCTGAAAACACCGAACAGCCTTTGCCTTCTCTAGCTCAGCGTGAGAAAAAAGCACCTCGCCCTCCAAAGAAGAAGTACCAGAAGGCAGGGCTCTACTCTGATGTGTACAAAACAACAGAGTAAGTAATAACCAGTGGAAAGCTGCTGTCTGATATTCCAGTGGGAACTGTCTCCTTTCAACTAGACCCATAAAGCGCTGCTACTAATGAGTAGCTGAAATAAAACCATCAACTTAATTCAAGCCTGTGAAAAATTACATGCATGATAATTATCAGAATCTGACCCTGTGAAGATTTAAAATGTAACCCCAGTCAGAAAGCAGCCTCCACCAATCTGAAAGTGTTTCTGAGTATCAACCTTGAAGAAGGTAAGAGAGCTTCAGTCGACAATCTTAATGGTCATGGCGGTGAAAGTGCTGGGAGAGCTTGAGCTGTTCAGGTACTGAGTACAGTGTCTACGCAAAGGGGGCCGTTAGTTTTCTGATTTTATTGGCTGAATGATCACGACCGGTCGTCTTCTGTGTGAAAGACTTTCAGATCTGCACCCTGTTCATCTCACAGTTAAGTGACGTTCATCTCCTTCACTTTCTGTGAGTCGTTTAGAGTAAAAATCCAGGATTGTTTTTTTTTTTTTTTTTTTTTTTTTTTCCTGATTGTCTCAAAACCTCGTGTGCGTTAGAAAGTGGACATCTCCCGTTTCTGATAACCAGCCCACTTCTACTTCCATTTATAGTTACGTAAGTTTTCTACAGGCATTTGAACAAATGTGTTGAAGTCAAGAATTTGCACTTCTCTCATAATATAACCTGACAGATTAAAAACAAAGAGAAAACTAGGCACCTTCTCATTATGTTGTAGGCCACTTAGAAATACAGAGACCACTGGGAGACTGCTAGTATAGTTTATCAGCTGCTCTTGGTGTCTTCTCTTTCCATGGCAGAATGAAGGCATCAATGAAAGGATCAAGACGAAGGAAGAAACAAAGATATAGGTCTGATCAAAGTGAGACTGCTTCTCTTTCTAATAGTTGAAAAGCAGATGTGCTAAAATTTTCAGCATTTGGATGTTCCGTCACTGGTGTACAGTCATGCAATATTCAAATCTTCTGTCATAAAAGTTAGGTCTGTTGCCTTAGGAGAGGACGTGAGAGAGTCTTCTCTCTTTCTGCATTATAAGATGTTAGTTATGTTGTCAGACCCAGTCAGCCAAGGCTGGGCCTTCATGTCATAGACAGTAAGCAAACATGTCATTTGAAAAACTGTATGAATACAGAAAGTGAAAGTCAAGGTTTGTGGGTATTGTGGATGCTGACAGAGTGGAGTTCACCACCGTGGAGGAGGCCACGACAACCCTCCCTCTACGTACAGCCTTCCCACTCCCATCCCGTTTTGTGTTGCAGCTCCCGGGAAGCCGAGAGGCCTGACTGGGTTTTCCCCTTTGCCTGTTGCTCCACAGGCTGAGTTCTTCCCTCACACATACTGATGTTTGTGACGAGCTGCTTAAGAACACTGAGGAAACTTTATCCCACCAAGGAAGCAAATGCTGCCTACGCAATCTGAACTGCCTCTCTGCATGGTTGTTTGAACACTGGTACTGAAACAACGCGTGGAAATGCAGAGCTGGGCAAGGGCAGAACTGTGGCCATCTCCATTTAGGAGACTTGTCTTACAGCAAGGTGCAGCTTGAAGGGCTGATCCCACCGTTTCTTCCTGCTGGCACTGGGTTTGTTCTTTACTCGTCTGGTTCAGCAAACTAAATCGGCAGAACAATAGTTACTTTTTTACAGTTACATTTTCTGCTGATTTAACTGGCTGTTCCAATTTTATTGCACAGTCAGACATATGTCAGTGCAAGAGGAGGGCAGAAGTTTGTGGTGTTATCCTGTTATTTAGCTAACTTCCTGCTGTATGAGTATGAAAACGTGATCCAAGTTGAGAACAAAAACGCAACTCTGTAATCGTACGGCACCCTCTAGTGATGGTACAGTTAAGAGTTATCGCTAACTCCGTGAAACAGTCTCTACAGTCTGTTAATGGGTATTGTACTCACCATTTTCCTGCGTTTCCATTTGCAGTGCTCAATTGCAGACACTGCCTTAAAGACATTTTCCTACTCTATTGGATCTTTCTTAAATGCTTCCTAAATGTCGTTAGAACATAGGAAGCTGTTAAAGTGTTGCTGAGGTTTACTGTTACAATTTACAGCCTCTCGCTGCATCGGCCACTTCCAGCTGCTGAACAACAGCACAGGAAATGTTGTCATGTCGTTGCCGGTTTTAGTCTGCTGTTAAAAGAGAAGAGTCTGCATTATTTCTCTGCAGCCACTTGAATTGTATAATTTGCCTCAGGAGGATTTCACTCCAACTCACCTTGATCTAGAAACTTGATTAAAACACAGTGAAGAAAGCTCAGACTTTGATTCCTTGCAAGTGAACTAAGAATAAAAGGAGTGGTTTCTGGAGTCACTCTCAGTTCTACCTCAGTTTTTGAGTGTGATTTTGTAGACTGCGTTAGCTGACCTGATGTTAACCTCCACACGAGTTTTCCGGAATCCTCAGCTCCCACTGGAAGAATTACACAGATCTTTTGCTGAAGAGAAGTTCAGTGTGTGGTTGCACAAGACTGCAGCTTTGAGAAAAAGGAAGATTTTTGTACAGGAGTCATTATCTATTTACCCAGCAGTGTCTTTCCTACAGGAATGCAAAGTCTAGTTCACCAAAGAAATTTAATAATAATTAGTAAGTTATTAGTTGATGAAAATGTATATTGTTTAAGGAAATACAATATTTTATATAATATTTTATCAGTAATAACAATACGAGTCCTCGTTGCAAAGGAGTAATCTATAGAATTTGCTGTGGTCAACACTGGATTGCGTCTCTCCCGTTGGTGGGTATCCGTACGTGGTCAGGGACCGTGGTTGCACGGCCAGTGCAGTTTGGTGAGTTTAGGGCAGGCCTGTTGCTCTCCTGGGACACGCTGTTTCCACGTGATAGGCTCGTTGCTTCTCCAGTGCCTCCAGTTTGCTGATGTTAGAGTTTGTGGGGCTGCAGGGTGACTCAGAGTAACTGAAATTTTAAAATCAAACCTATTGAAAAATCAGCCAGCTGAATTAAAATGGCGGTCTAAGAGTTCGGCAAATGCTTTAAGTTGGCACAAGCTAATGCTGCACTAAATGAATCAGTTGTGCATTCTCCTCACCTTTGTGGCTTATTCCTATCCCTGTGCTGCCCTTTCCTTTGTCCTGTCGTAACGAGCAGGGCAACTGAACCAGGCTGGGACGGTGATTCAGAGGAGACCCAGCCTTCCGCAGTAGTTTCTTGGTCCAGTGAACCTTGCAGTCACACCAACAGTTAGCCAGCAGAAGGTGGGGAGCACCAAAACCAGCTTAGACTGACTTAAAATGTTTGCCAAACTGTGGTCTCAGAGAGAAAATTGGGCTCCACGCCTCAAACTGTGCATTCCACAGAGAACTAATCCCAGCCAACATGGGAAGAGTGTAGGGAGAAGACACTAGAAGCTGGAGAGGGGCAACAGAAATGGAACCCATAATGGGAAAGAAAGGAAGGACGGGGGTGTAGAGAAACGGCAACGAAGGCTGGTCCTGAGCTTTGTTTCATTCTGAATGTGGCTGAGACTGTAGACTGATACTCTGAGACTGAGCCTGACATCCAGCCTTTGCAGAATGGGACAAAATGTTCTTCTCTTCAGCCAGAAAAATCGGTTAGCCGTTTCTCTGTTGTTGGGAGCTTGCAAAGAGGGGCCAGGTTAGTCTGTTGTTGGTAAGCGGATCATTTGCAAAATGGGTGTCTTAAATTTGTCCCCACAGAAACTGAACCAGGAAACTTTGGGCAGAGGATTATAGAGAGGGGAAGCATTTCATACCTAGCCAGGTTTATGTTTTAGTCTGCCAAGCGATGAGAAATGTACTCCTCCAGCTTACTTTTGAAGGTATACTAACCTGAAACGTTAGAAGGTGTCATTTCTCTGTGATTTTTGGTGAGGTCTCCCCCTGTTCCAGCTGGCTTGCTTGAAAAGGGGAGGGAGTGATCCTGGCCTTCTGGAGAGATCTTTTGCTTTTCAACTACAGTGATCGTTGTATCTGTTTGAGGGAAACATCTTAAAGAGCGTGGTGTGACAATGAGCGCTCATCCTTGATAGCAGCGCAGTCGGCTGATCCCTGCAGACTGTGAGGACAGTCGGCTTAGTCCTGGGAATTCCTGTGACATCTGTAGCGAGATGTATCTAGCCAGTAAGTATTCCAGCTTAGTTAAAAAATGACACAAACAGAATGGGATCCAAGCAGTAGCAAAAGAAACCTGTTGTCAGTCCCACAGCCCCAAGCGAGACGGGTCGGACAGACTGGGCAGGGATACCCAGCGTCAGCCAAGAATCCAGATTGCCAGACCGGTCTGTGGTGACAAGACAGGCCAAGGTGAAGTGGGGAAGTAAATCTGCAGGTCAGGGTCAGGTCTAGTGACGGCAGCCGGGGTCAGACACAGTCTGGCATTGCCAGGCAGGTGCAGGGTCAAGCCAAGAAGCCAGCGCATGGCTCAGCCACCAGATTCACAGCTCCTGTGGCTGAGCTGGAGGTGGGTGCACGCGCAAGGCAGTCCGGGCAGGGACCGAACGTCCAGGGCGGAGTGTAAATGGATCTGCAGGGGCCATGGGCAGAGGGTGTGGGTGGAAGCCCCCTGAGAGGTTGGCCAAGAGGGGGGCATATTGGTGGTACTTGGGGCCCCGAATTCAAGCTGCTGTGAGGCTATCAGCATGCCTCAGCGGAGTGAAAGGGAGGGATCTTCTCCTAAAGATAGTAGCTAAACACAAAACCAGAACCCAAATTGCCTGTCCGGAAACCCCAGCCCAAAATAGCTCCTTATCTTCCTGGTGGGAATATGTGGGCCTATTAATACAGACCTTTTCTTGATAGTCTAAAGAGGCCTTTTTTAGTTCATGAGGCTTTTTATTTTTTTTTAAATGGTATTTGTGTTTATAAAACTGTATGTATTGTTTATACTTGATTATTTTGGTATATTCCCTTTTTTCACGAATAATTTATGCTTTATTTTGAAATCTCAGCCTTTCCCTCTGAAGTCCCTAAAGTACTGGTGGCCTGTGTTCAGCTTACTGATTTGACACAACAATTCTTTACATGCCTCTAACAATACTTCATCGCTCCCTGTGGAAGGAAAATAGAGTAGGTGCTTTCCCGGTGCTCTTTGTGACAAGGTCTAAGATGGGTGTGTCTCCAGTGCTTGAAGAACTTCAGATTATATTTTGTGTTTTAGATAATTGCCTTCTACATTTCCTTTCCCCACTGGTTTCCTCTTTGCAGTTTATTTACTGTAATTTATTTTTCCCTTGGCTTCCTTTACACTGCGTATGTGGGTGTAAAAGGGTGCGCGTCTGGCTTGAATTAAGTCACCTTTCTGTTGAATGTTTTTCCTTTTTTCTCTGCCTTTGGTTTAAGGATTTGCTTGCCTCTTGGAAATGGAGGTTTACACTTTGCCTTTTCAAAACACCTTTCCTTTTCCTCTTGATAAGAACTTGCTTTCCAGGTCTTGTAAGTAGTTACTTTAAGGCCTTTCTTTGCAAGTTCTAGTGATTCAGTGCAGCACAACTTGAAAGGAGAGGAGCCCTGAGTTGAGGCTGAGTTTGGTTGGGTTTTTTTGAGGGAGCTGTGCTTTTCTTTTTTAATCCTCTCCAGAATGTCATTTTTGCCTGATGGGCAAAGGAGCTGTCTGTTTGCCAGAGCAAATGAAATGAATCCTGCCATCAGCAAACAGAGGGCCATGTTATTTAAAACACATAACCTTTATTGTTTGAGAGAATGTTACTGCCTTTGATGAGGATAGCTGCGTGTGCACCGGTATACATTAAGTTAAATGCAAGTGTGTCATAATTACTAGAGGCTTGCCATGTGTAACTATTAAAAGGAGAGTTGATTAATGGAGAGCATATACAGCGTTTAGCTCAACGGAGCCCTCGTTTCAGCAGTATGCCTTAGCTTTTATTTCACTAACATTGAGTGACTTGTTATGCTTGTGAAATAAGTACCAGAAATCCAGAAAATTAGAAGACTGTGAACCACAAATTACTGCAATCTATCAGTTCTGTTTCTGACCTTCAGTAATTATTTTCAGTTGTTGATATCGGTACCTCAAAATTTGTTTTTAACTTTCATTTTCCATTCACTAGTTAAACAGTATCCCATTTTTAATTGAATCAGCTTTCACATGTATGTCTGGTTATTAAAATAAACCCCTTAAAGAATGTCAGTAAACTTTACTTTTGACCTTCGGTATATAGAAGTCTCTTCTGAATGTTGCAGGGCTGCAGTACTAAGTATAACCACATCAGTTTTTTCTTTCCGTTCTTTGTCAGTAGCCACAAGGAGATGTTTATAAAAGACAGGTTACTGAGCCAGGTGGTTTGACATCTTCCTGACCCATACATCCATTCGTATTTCATATTCCTAGTTTGTCTTCCTTCTGTAAAGGAGATGTCTCTGCTTTTTCTAACTGTGATTTCTGTTCGTTTCCTACTGTTCTTGATGAACCGCCTTCTGAAGGAGTAGCGCGTGAACATTTGTTCTTAGCAGATCAGGAAAGCAGGTGCTATACCTGTGTAACATGTCAAACACCTCAGCAGGCAACATCAGATATGATTTGTTGTTCTTCCTTTTATTTTTCTAATTTTAGTTATTACTCAAATACCACATACTAGGAATTTAAAGTGTGGCGTCTCATAAGGTGTTGCCTGAATAGTAGTTAAGGAGAAAAATCAAATCGCGGGTTTTGAGATGAATGTGGTAAGTGTATTTGGCAAGCGACCTGGAAATCCTTTTTTTCCACCATTCCTATTATTGTTCTCTCGGCTGATGTTCTTTGCAAATGACAGCTTACTCAAATGAATGCTTATTCCTCATTCTGATTTTTTTTTTTTTTTTTTTGGTCACTGTCGTCCACAGTCCAAAGAGCCGCCTCATACAGTTAAAGAAAGAAAAGCTGGAGTACACTCCTGGAGAGCATGAGCACGGACTGTTTCCAGCCCCTATTCACGTTGGTGGGTACTTCGTGTGTGTTGTATTTGTTGGGAAAGAAGTATCGCGCTTAGGTGACATGAAAGTAGTCCATTTGGACTTCACAATCTCTCTGCCTCTCTCTGTTTTTTTTTTTATTTTGTCACCGTACTAGCTTATTAATTTCTTTTGGCATAAGAACTTTGCCAAAGGTCATACTCATCTGTCTGTGTTCTTCAGTGCAAAAGTTTTACTCAAGGGAGGTTTTTTTACTTTTTTTTTACTACATGAACTTTCTTCTTGTTTTTTGTTTACAGTAAGAAAATACCAGTCTAGTTTCAACCTACCTTAACTGCTCTACTACTTTCGCTTAAATGCAGTACAGTAGTCTATTTTTCAAATTAATGTTCCAGTAGAACAGCCAGAGACAATTACGACCGTTTCTGAAATCTGAAAAACTAAGCGTGCAATAATAAATTTCCCCATGTCCACATGCACGTGATGATGTCTGTCTTTAAGCACGGATAAAAGTGAGAAAGAACTTAGCTATTATGTAAGTTTGTATTTCATCCCCGTTTTGAGGTCCCGGGTAGAACAGCAATGAGGTTTAGGGCTTCCCTTTGCCTTCTGCAGAAAGAAGCCGTAACCTAAGGCTCGCATGAGCGTTTGGAACTCGTGGAGTTCCAGGGTGCTGTTCACTGGGCTGGACTGCCCGGAGGGGATGGCCCTGAGCTCCCAGACTGACCTTTTTCCAGCTCATGTCATGGCCCAGGACAACCAGAGTGATTTATTTTTCATGTAATTGTTTCAGCTTTTAAAATGCTGTGACTTCCTACTTCAAGTACTGTCATGCAAAGAGAGTTCTGGAAATGCCACATTGTTCAGTCGGAATATTTGTCCCATCAAATACAAACATTTAGTTGATTTGTCTTCTTTAACTGAACTTATTTGCTCCGTACACAGTTTTGACTTTCACAGAGAGATAATAGCAGGCAAAGAGTTTGACAAATCTGTGTGACTCAGTAACTGCAAAACAGGTTTCAGAACTGCAAGTGTTAATTGAAATTCTCAAAAATGTGACCTTTCTCAATTCCTTTTTGAATGGGGTCCTATAACTCCGTGGCACGACTGAACCGTCTGTCGGGATGCTTAGGTTCAGTTTGCAGTGCCACGATCCTGTGCTCTTTTCTCTTCACAAGGCCCTGCCCCTGCATTTGTTTGTGCTAGCAGGCGCAAACAAGCTCCTGCGCTGGAGATAAAGCGGCTTCCATGACTCCGTATCGGGTAGCCGGAGAGTTTAAGGTTTAAGGGCAGAGCAGAGTTACGAGGTTTAGGACTCTGCCGGATGACTGCGCTGGTGCCCGCTTGACAAGGGCCGGAGGGACCTTCCGTGGGCTGCAGGCACAGTGCCAGGGCACCTGAAAGAGCCTTTTGTTTTGCCCGCTGAGGTCATGAAAGTGAAAGCAAATTCCCGGCAGATTCAGCTCTTTCCTGGAACCTGCTATGGATGAATAAAGCATTGAAAATGAAAAGTAATTTACTCCTAAATTGTAAGGAAAACATTATCAATTTTATTTTCCAGTGGTGAGGGTATATGTGTAAATTTACATGAAACCACAGAGTATTGCTGGAGGAATGTAAAGGCACTTGTTAACGTTTAGAAAGGCTGGGAAAACGAGATACGGGACTGACATCTCATCCTTAGTCACTCTTCTCGCTGCAGTTCTGTGACACAGCATTCCAACAAAGTGATAAGGAAACATTTCAATCTTGACTGGAACTAACTTAGCGCTTGTGTCAGACCTCAGGTCTTAAGTTAACAAAGTACATAATGGGTTGGTTCCTTCTTTTGGGAAGAGGTTAGAGTTGACAGTAAGTGTTAGAAGAGAGACGAAATCTACGATGACAGTAGTAACTCCTGTCTAAGATGAGTTTTAGTTACTGCTGAAAATTCAGATCACTTTGAAGTCTTCCCAAAACACTTAGGAATGTGTTTGCCAAATCTGAATTCGTTCTTAAACCTCTTTTGGTAAAGGTCATAGGAACAAGCTTGGATACTATTTTCAAAACTTACGCAGTTTCTTTGAGTACAGTATTGTGATTTAACATCTTGCATGAGCTGTGCATACAGGTTTTTTCAGGCATGTTTGTCCTCTGTGCTAAATCATTGCATTATGTGTGTGCAGAAGAGCTCAGGAGACAGTGTCAAGGTGGAGATTACTAGTGTTTCCTGTAAGGCACAAGGTTGTGTTCAGTTTTGTCAGTTATTTGCTGTTGTCCCTTCAGTAGCTCACGTTCAGTGACCCCTCCCAGGTGAACACCTGCAGGGTTCCTGGCGCTGCTTTTAAGACTTTAACTGTGACTGTTGCAGTTCAGCGGCGTCCGTAACGTTGTCTCCCAAGCAGAAGGCAGCTCCGCTCTGCCACCTCCCTCACCAGGCATCTCCTGCCTAGGACAGCAGCTTTCCTCGCTGCTGATAAAGGTTTAAACCTGACTCAGACAACAGAGTAGAATGCAAAAGATATTGTCATGGAGGGCTCTTCCCCGTGCTTGCCGCCGACAAACAAAATGTTCTGGGAGGATTCTGCTCTTCTGCCTTTTTGACTGTTAGACGTTGAGAGGCCCTATCAGGATTTGGCAGCACGCATAGCAGCAGCCCTTTTTCCTCTTGGGGATATGTGAATTTGAGTGTTTGTGACTTACAAACTTTTTTGTTTCAGGAAAGTATCTCAGACAAAAGAGGATTGACTTCCAGCTGCCTTACGACATCCTCTGGCAGTGGAAACACAATCAGGTACAAGATAAAACGTTACTGTTGCCAAGATTGTCATCAGAAGCCTTAGAAAGAAAGTAGCAGGATTCTGACATGAAAGCTGTGTTTATATATCCCCCATATTGATGAATATTCTTGGTGTTGCCACGATATGAGGGGAAAAAAAAGGATTTACATATGTATTTAATGTGAAGAATTTCCATTACTCCATTTCTTGCAAAATAGCATTCCTATGGGCTTCTACCGAAAAAAGTCATTAGTTTTGCTGCAGACTTTTATTTTGGTAGCGTGCCTGCTTTCTGCAATGATCTTGTTTTAGACACGCCTCGGGAGAATTCAGATGTACTGCCAGCAGCACTGAGAAATTTCAGGCCTTATTTTTCTTGGATCGGTCCCAGCAGAGTGGAATTTATTTTTCACTTGCAAGCTGAAATTTTCATGCTGAGGAAAGAAGAGAAACTGTTTAACAGTCACATTCTTTTTAAAGAGCTTTAAATATGTGCAAACCTAAAAATAGGAATATATTTTTCCCTGAGAAGTTTCCACCGAGTGATTTAACACAGGATTTACGGCTGGAGGGTAAATCTGTCCCCAGCTCTACTGCAAGAAAGCGCTCTCAGACATGTCACTTACACATGGAAATGAGCAAGACCCGTTCCCAGGTGGTTGTGGCTCCAACTGCTCTTTGTAATGCCACCAAAATCTGATCTGAAAGTAACGATCGTTGTTGACATTTCAGCCGAGGACAGTTTCTTGCCATGTTTTGAAGATTACTTGCATCTGCCTGTCTTATCTGTTCAATATTACATAAATAATAAAGATGTGATCTGTTTCCCCGACATTTTCCTTACCCACCTAGAATATTGAAAGCCCTTACAGAGTAGTTTTGTTTGTGCAGTGGTTGTGTAGTTTGTACAGTGCCTGTCTGCCATGTGTATCGCTGAGGGAGGGCTGTTAATGTAGTAGATGTGAATGAAATAAGTAATAAATTGAAGTTATTCCTTTAAGCTTGTTGGAAAGCATGGAATATATATGAAGTTATGAAATATGATCTAAGCTTCCCTTTTCCTTGCAGTCCTCTCCATCTGCAGAGGAAGTTTCTCTAATTAGAAGATGAATCTGCATTTTTCTTAGCTCCTACCTGTAGTCACAATTTTGATAAGCATCTGAATTTTTCTTTTTCACTTTTTTAAGTGTCGACACATGGTAATTTCACCAAAGATGCTTTCTCCAAAGTAGATTCAAATAATTATACTTCTTTCAGTATTGCAACAGAATAGTTTGTCCTCATGATACGCGTTAGCCGTATTGCTCTGTTCCGGTAGTGTGGGAAGAATAAACTGCTCAGCTAACTCATTAAGCCTAAGTTCTACTCATGCAGGTACCTTTTTGACCTGTTTACTAATGTAATCTGATCCTAAAGAGAGTGCAGACGTATTTTCTAGCAATTACAAAACTGTTACATATGTACAGAACATCATTTTCCTGATTGTTTTGAATAACAGGTGCACTTATGCGATGTATTAAAATTTTCTTTCTCTTCCTTTTAGTTGTATAAAAAGCCAGATGTCCCGCTTTATAAAAAAATCCGTTCTAGTAAGTAAAATCTTATTACTAAAATGTGTTAACTGCGTAATTTTCACGTGACACCCCTCCTTTCTGTCATGCTCTTCATCCTGCCAGAGGCACTTCCACCTTCTTTTTTAGCTTTATGTAATTAGAATGAAAATATTGTAGATAAATAGTTCTGGTTTTTCACTTGGAAATAATCCTTTTCCCTGTTTGGGTTTGGTTTTTTGTTTTTTCTCCAGATGTCTATGTGGATGTCAAGCCTCTTTCTGGCTATGAGGCCACCACCTGCAATTGTAAGAAACCAGATGACGACAGCGGAAAGGGCTGTGTGGAGGACTGTCTTAACAGGTTAGGAACAGGTTGACTGACTATAATGAGAGAATGTCAATAAATGTATTATTTCACATCAACTAATAATATCTTAAGGAAAGAGTTGTGCTGAATGTCACCCCAGTAATAAAAGTATAGTAGCAGAGCATACAGGGTAACTTTCTGCTGCGTGTGTGCTCCGTCACCTCTTTTCAGAGGAAGATCCCATTAAAAACTCCATTTCACTCTTTGAATAGCAGGGAAGCATTTTAGTTCTTTAATTTTAGTTCTTTAATTGTTTAGTTCTTTTATTTGACAGAGAAATTTTTTTTTCCTTGTATGATAGATCTGGAAGTATGCTGTTCACCTTCCTTTAACTTTGTTTTTTTTTTTTTTAGGATGATCTTTGCGGAGTGTTCACCAAACACCTGCCCTTGTGGTGAACAGTGTTGTAATCAGCGGATACAGAGACATGAATGGGTGCAGTGCCTGGAAAGGTTCCGGGCTGAGGAGAAAGGATGGGGTATTCGTACCAAAGAACCCCTGAAAGCAGGACAGTTTATCATTGAATATCTGGGAGAAGTTGTTAGTGAGCAAGAATTCAGGTAGAAATATTTATTTGCTGCTTTAGCATGGAAGGCTCAATAAATGACTTTAGCATTTATTATCATTGCTGGGAAATCCTTAGATAGTAATGAAGGGCAGAGGAAGTGGGGAAAAAAAAAAAGAATGCTTTTCTGGTCACAGCCACCAGAAGGAATGCTTAGAATTCAGCTTTTTGATCAACCAAGTTTTTTTCAGTCAAATAGAGAGGAATGACTAGTGTTTGGAATGCATCATCTGCCACATCTGCTCTGGAAATGCCAAATGCCATAAGAGAATGTGAATTTGAGATAATTACGAGTACTGCGCGAGATAGAATTGAGGGGCAGAATGGGGCAGGAAGGGAAATCAGCTTTTGCAGATAGGTATGAAGAAAAAAGAACAAGTGGGAGCATTAGTAACCGATGAAAGACAGACATTGTAGTCGTCTTAACGGCACAGCGTGATAGGATAATTGAGATTGGAGGGACTGACCTGCTGTGCCTAGAGCTCCGTCAGAAAACAAATGCAATCTTCTCATACAGAGATAACTGCGAACACGACTGACTCTTGTCACCGTTGCTCTCTTGCTAAAAAGAGGTGGCTGTAATCCATGGATGTAATTCCAGAAATTGTGTACGGTCCCAGATGATGAAAGAGAGAGGCTGATTGTTGTACACATGCGTACATATACACACCAAAGAATGTATACTTGCATTTTCTCTTCCATACACAGGTTATCAACATGAAATGTATACAAATAATCTGCAGAACCCAAAAGGGAGCATTCCAGAAGAGCAAATTTTAAATTCTAATCCCAGCTCTGTCAGTGGCCTTGACTTATAAAAATAGGTATAATAATGGTTTTCCTCCATCTCTAGGTGTATGGTTCTATAAAATATGAAAGATTATAATTGCTTTTTCTTCAAAACCCTCTCTCAGAATTCTTGAATGCACTATTACTATGTACCGTATTTGCTTTGCGGCAACAAGCAGAATCACAAATAACTTTCCTGTGTTGCTTCCTAGGAACCGGATGATCGAACAGTACCATAATCACAGTGATCATTATTGCCTGAATTTAGACAGTGGAATGGTGATAGATAGTTATCGTATGGGCAATGAGGCTCGTTTTATCAACCACAGCTGTAATCCTAACTGTGAGATGCAGAAATGGTAAGAAAAATAATATTCTGTTTCCTGGAAGACTGATATACCAGTGACTAAGATCTAGATAACCAGGTCGTCTCAGAGAATCTGATCTAAAAATGGGGAGGGGAATCAAGCTGAACAGTGTGAATAATATTTACTGTCATGCTTGCGTTGCACGAGAGAAGTAACGTAATATTTTAAGTGTTGGACATTTTGGAGACAGGATCTAAGTTTTCTGTCAAGGCAAATCCAACACTGTTGTTTGTCATACAAGCCCGGTACAAATTCTGAAGCGTAGGTAATGCTGTAAAATAATCTATATGTATATATTCTTTCCTTCTGGCAATTCAAATATTTTTTAAAGCAGGCAGACAGGGAGGTAGTCTGATGTCAGCACACCCTGTGTCGTAGCAGTGCTGTGTTATCAGAAGAAATCCAGTGCCAGACCAGTAGAAAGTACTTCTGAGAAATTTATAATGAATAGCAGATGGTCATAACGGGAATCAGCTGTGGTGGCAGCACAGCAGAGCAGCTTGTGGTTGTCAGGTAATGCTAGTGGATTTAACCAATAGTAATCAAGTTTTAAATTTTAAAATTCAACACAAAAAAAAAAAAAGTAAAAGAATTGGAGAGGCAATTAATTTTAGTCATTTTGTGAAATGAGGTGTGATGTTCAGTGTAAGTTTTTGATTTAGAGGGAGGGCCTGAACCTTGGCAGCTGATAAGCAGATCTGCCATGATAGCCAGCGTAGTTTGTAGCTTCCCTACATGAGGCGTAGCTCCCTACTCTTTCTAAATACGGGGTTCACTTTTTTGGCTTTCAAAGTTTATGGTAAGGGATAAACAAGAGAACAGTACAAAAGAAGAATAAGCATAATCCAGGGCACAGCAGAAGTGTTGCTTCCTGTCTCTAACACTTCCGCTATGTGGACAAAGACAATTTTCTTTTTAATTACTGGGAATATTTTATTGTATTTTCCCTGCAGGTCTGTTAATGGTGTTTACCGGATTGGATTATATGCACTTAAAGACATGCCTGCTGGGACTGAATTGACTTATGATTACAATTTTCATTCATTTAATGTTGAAAAACAGGTAAGGAGCACAGTGCAAAACCTTGAAAAAACTCACCGAGGACAAACAGTTCTGTAAAGTTGAGGGTCAGTTCACAAAACCTATTGTGTTGTATTTGACAGAACAGTTGCGTTATAATATTGAGAGATAATCTAAATGTTTTGGGGTTTATTTAAAATAATGTATCTTTTTTTTTTTCCCCCAAAGCAACTCTGCAAATGTGGTTTTGACAAATGCAGAGGAATAATTGGGGGGAAAAGTCAGAGAATGAATGGACTTTCAAGCAAAGGCAATCAGCCTGTGAGCACCCACAGAAGGCCTGGACGGTCGAAAGAGAAAAGGAAGTCAAAGCACAAACTAAAGAAGAGAGTAAGTAGTAAAGACAGCTTTTTTGAGGATAAAGGTTAATAGGAAATCAGTTTGTGCCATCAGACCTAAACCGTGTGTTTGTGTATTTTAAACATCAAAGAAGTGCTACAGGGAAATAGTACAAGTTCTGTCTGAGGATCTACTTTTACTGCTTTGCTAAATTATTGGCACAGTTTTTCCTGTCTATCAGAATGATCTGTTTTCCAGAGGGGACACATCCCAGAGGAATCCAGTGAAAATGTGAATGCACCAACAAGGCTGACACCGCAGCTTCAGATGAAGCCCATGTCTAACAGAGAAAGGTAAGGAGTTATTTCAGTGGATTTTTCCTCAGAAACAGAGTGTTGTGCAAACATTGAAATTATTTTTTTTCTAAAAGATAGGTCATAATGAAATATCTGAGTAAGCAGGTTCTTGGTTCTCCTTTAACCAGCTAGGGTAGAATTCCTCTCCACTGGCGTCAGAGGTGTACCTCTATGTATCTGCCTTTTTCTCCACATTAAGGAATTAATTTTACAGTAAGAAGGTGATTCTTGAATGCTTTTCTAATTTCTGTAGGAATTTTGTGTTAAAACACCATGTATTTTTGGTACGGAACTGGGAGAAGATTCGACAAAAACAAGAGGAAGTGAAGCACGTCAGTGACAATATTCATACCACGTCGCTCTACAACCGCTGGAATGGGATCTGTCGGGATGATGGCAACATTAAATCTGGTAAGGCCAACACAGATTCCTCAGATTGCTACTTTGAGAACCTGTATGAAGTGCCCGTGAAGAGTTTAAGCAAACTCTGTGTATACATCAGATGTAGAGTTACTACAAGATGTATATACCTTTTGTAACACCTACGGGGTGTGCTATAGAGATAACAACACCTATATGTGTTTGTGTACGTATGCCCTTATCTTTACATAGCAGGGTAAGACAGAAGCTCTTTCACTGTTTCGGTGTATTTTTGGCGTTATCAGATTCTGCAGTTTCCTCCAAAACACGTAACGCTATTTTCATAGGAATGAGAAGTACTAGATAAACTGTTTGTCTGGTTGCTGGATCCGTTTGTGTTCCTCCAGCAGCCCTGATGTCTCTCAAGCCCTGGTAGAAGTCACGTCTCACATTTCATCAAGAGCGATTTATCAGAGGAGGAGGAGGATGATATTTAACATTTTCCATTATCGGACACTTACAGAGAAGGGCTGTTTTCTGCTTTCTGTTTCCCTAGACCAGAAAGAGTTGCACTGACTTTAAAAACTGTCATTCATCCTCATAATTCAATGGATTTCAGGACTTCAGAGACACAGCTTTTTGGCTTGCAGTCAGTTATAGGAATAGGACAAAATATGACTAGCATGTATTAATCCCACTCCAAAAATAGCGCTTTATTCGTAGGACCGTAATCTCCACAGCCGTGCAGGATTTGGTCCCCGCTATCAGGTACATGAGTAGTTGTGAAGTGAGTATTTTGGGTGAATTAAATGACATGGTGTATTTGCTCCAGCAACATAAAATACTTTTATAACCAGCTTAACCATTTAGATGACATATAAGCAGAGAGAACTGACTTACTTTGGAATATGAAACCTGTTCTGGTTTTGTTTAGTGAAGGGGGGCCACCGTGGTAACTTCTGTAAGAAGCTGCTGGAAGTTGTTTCCCCTTTGTTCAGCGGACTCGGCCGGGCCTAGGGTGGACCTGCTGCTGGCCAGGGCCGAGCCAATTGGTAGCAGCATGTTCCCTGATAACACCTCTGCCATAACGGATTTAAGAAGGGGAAAATCAGAAAAAAGAGGGAAGAAGATGTGAAGACATTGAGCAGGGACAGAGAGGGAGAGGCACGAGCCTCGTGGGCCTTGCAGCCCTCACCCTCTGGCCTCCCGCCGGGCGGCGACTGGGCCCGACTGGGCCCGGCCCGGCTGCAAGGAGTGGAGAGGAGATGAGATGTGAAGAGACCCTGAGAGGTGTCTGCCTGCCCGGTGTGAAGGATTTCTGTGAGAGGAACGGCTGCAGACACCAAGGGCAGTGCAGAAGGAGGGGGAGCAGTAATGCTGCTCCTGGCTGAGATTCTCCTGCAGCCCGTGGTGATGGCCGTGGTGAGGCCGGCTGTGCCCCTGCAGCCCTTGGAGGCCCACGGAGGAGCAGAGATCCCCCTGCAGCCCGGGGAGCCCACGGAGGAGCAGAGATCCCCCTGCAGCCCGGGGAGGTCCATGGAGGAGCAGAGATCCCCCTGCAGCCCACGGAGGACCCCACGCCGGGGCAGGCGGATGCCTGAAGGCGGCTGTGGCCCGTGGAGGCCCCGCTGGGGCAGCCGTTCTGGAGGGGCTGCACCCCATGGAAGAGATGTCCCACGCCGGAGCAGTTTCACAAAGGACTGTGGCCCGTGGGAGGGACCCCACGCTGGAGCAGGGGAGGAATGTGAGG
>JAAGAY010146922.1:0-16381 GCA_011801015.1 Ardeotis arabs | reverse complement strand
TGAGAGGTGTCTGCCTGCCCGGTGTGAAGGATTTCTGTGAGAGGAACGGCTGCAGACACCAAGGGCAGTGAAGAAGGAGGGGGAACAGTAATGCTGCTCCTGGCTGAGATTCTCCTGCAGCCCGTGGTGATGGCCGTGGTGAGGCCGGCTGTGCCCCTGCAGCCCGTGGTGATGGCCGTGGTGAGGCCGGCTGTGCCCCTGCAGCCCATGGTGATGGCCGTGGTGAGGCCGGCTGTGCCCCTGCAGCCCTTGGAGGCCCACAGAGGAGCAGAGATCCCCCTGCAGCCCGGGGAGCCCACGGAGGAGCAGAGATCCCCCTGCAGCCCTTGGAGGCCCACGGAGGAGCAGAGATCCCCCTGCAGCCCACGGAGGACCCCACACCGGGGCAGGCGGATGCCTGAAGGCGGCTGTGGCCCGTGGAGGCCCCGCTGGGGCAGCCGTTCTGGAGGGGCTGCACCCCGTGGAAGAGATGTCCCACGCCGGAGCAGTTTCACAAAGGACTGTGGCCCGTGGGAGGGACCCCACGCTGGAGCAGGGGAGGAATGCGAGGAGTTCTTCCCCCAATGAGGAAGCAGCAGCGTAAAGCAACGTGTGATGGACTGACCGCAACCCCCATTCCCTCTTCCCCCTGTGCCGCTCGGAGGGGAAGGTGGTAGAGACAATATTAAGCCCAGGCAGAGGGAGGGGTCAGGGGAGGTTATCTTGTTCTCTGTCTCATTCTCCTGCTTTGGTTTTAAAAATAAATGAATAGTTTTCCCCAAGTCGCATCTGTTTTGCCTGTAATGGTAACTTTAAGGATTTCTTCCCGTCCTTATCTCAAACCTCGAGCCTTTTTTCTTATATCATCTCCCCCTGTTCTCTCGGAGGGTGGGGGGAGTGAGAGAGAGACTGCATAGTCTGGTCCTGATCAGGGCTGAGCTACGACAAAACTGAAGCCTTTTACTGTTATAGTAGCTTAGAAAATGTGTTAATTTTAATAATTGGTGATGGAGTCACTGAATGGGAAAAGATGCTGTAATTTGATCTTTAACTTTTTGTTTAGAGATAATTCTTTTTTGCCCTCTTTCAGATGTCTTCATGACCCAGTTTTCAGCCCTTCAGACCTCCCGCTCTGTGAGAACACGACGCTTGGCTGCAGCTGAAGAGAATATTGAAGTGGCTCGTGCTGCCCGCCTAGCACAAATCTTCAAGGAAATATGTGATAGCATCATATCCTATAAAGGTGAAGTTGACACTCCTAAAATAGTCTCCATGGAGACTTTTGCAGCCTTTAGAACAGTGAATAGAAAGTACTAGAAAAAGAAGAGTTTATTTCAGGATCTTAAATAACCTTCCCTTTTTTTTTTTCCCCTTTCCCCTGCTACCAGTAATCATTTTGCTTTATCCTCAACTCCTTCGTCTGCCACCAGAGTCTGCAGATGTTGCTGTCCTTTTAAACTGATTTTCCAGTAGTCCAGCAAAATGGTACAATTGACAGAATTGCAAGGAAACTATCCTCCATTTTGATACACGTAGTCCGGTTACAGCATCCAACTTCTAGAAGTGCAAAAGCGTTTCAGTTCCCTGTGCCTCAGATAGTAGAAGAGCCTTTTTTTAAACTTAGATTGAATGTCGTTAGTTACTTGTCATCTTAAGTTTTAATCAAGTAAATGTTGCTAAACTGTGTGTTCCTGTTACAGATTCCTCTAGGCAGGCTCTTGCAGCTCCCCTCCTGAATCTGCCCCCAAAGAAAAAGTAAGTACTTGCTTCTCAGAGAAACCCGTAGTTTTCTCTAATGGATTTGCACAGCTTTGAAATGCTAGTGAAAATGACATCGTGCATACCTTCCCATTTTAGAAATGCAGACTATTATGAAAAGATCTCTGACCCACTGGACCTTGTCACAATTGAGAAACAGATCTTGACTGGCTATTATAAAACTGTGGAAGCTTTTGATGGGGACATGCTGAAGGTCTTCCGGAATGCAGAGGTGAGGCTCTCTCTGGCCGTATGGGGATAGACCCCAGTTTAGTGCTCTAGCTGACTGACTTATTTAGCGGAAGAGGACTTGGTGATGATCTGTTTCCGATGAACAGACACTGATAGCAGTTCATGTGCTTCAGCTTACTCTTCGTGCTTTTTGGTCACCTTAGATCAGAAAATCAACAGTCAAGAACGTACTAACCTAAAGAAATTTCAGTTCCTTTTGGAAGAGGTACCTGGTTCTTCAGTGTCATATGTAAGATACGTGGACCTGCTGTTCAAAATAAAGAAGCAGAGGGACAGATGTGTTCCACATTGATGAATGCAGCTTTAGTGAAAATACCTTTAAGGGTGCGCGTAGACAGGAGGAACGTAGCAAAAGCATGGAACCTGGGGGAAAAAAAAAATGCTTCTTTGTTTTGTTTTTATTCAGAAATACTATGGGAGAAAATCTCCAACTGGGCGGGACGTATGCCGGCTACGGAAGGCGTATTACAATGCTCGCCATGAGGCATCTGCCCAAATTGATGAAATTGTGGGAGAAACAGCAAGTGAAGCTGACAGCAGCGAGACATCTGTCTGTGAAAAAGAAAACGGGCATGAGAAGGACGAGGATGTGATCCGTTGCATTTGTGGCCTTTACAAAGATGAAGGACTCATGATCCAGTGTGAAAAGTGCATGGTGAGAAAGGGGGGACACAAAATGGAGCCTGGTGCTCTTTTTCTATTCTCCATAACCAGTGGAACTTCTACCAGCAGTTTCCATGTAGCTAGTAGCATTAATTACCTCTTCAGACCTTCATTTCCTCTCCAAAAGAAATGAGAATGTCTGTTTTCACAGAGGAAATGCAACTTGTATTTCTATGTAGAGGAGCTAGCACTTTTTTGAAACTTAAAGCAACTCCTGTCTTTGGGCGGGCAGAATTAATTTCAACAATTTGGTGCTTTTACACAAACAATTGCATGGGGATCTTGTCTGTCTTCTGACATGTGTGAAATAGTTCAAATAAAATCTTGAATTTCCTTTGGGAAGCTTATTTTCTTGGTTTCCTTAATATTTTTGAGAAAATGCAGTTTGTGAATAAAATCTATCGCAAGAATTTCTAATTGGCTTGTATCTGTTTTTCTAGGTCTGGCAGCACTGTGACTGTATGGGTGTGAATTCCGATGTTGAACACTACTTGTGTGAGCAGTGTGAACCTCGATCTGTGAACAGGGTAAAAAACAAACAAACACACACGTCTCACCTTTGTTACTACAGTGATAAACTAAAGCAGCTCTTGCATTTATGTTTATTGAGATTGGCAAGACCCATGTGGGATTTTCAGTTTACAGCGTCGCTTCCTTGGTTTAGGTTCAATCACGTTAAGTGTCAGTTCTTCTCTATCCATTTCTGCCTGTTTCCAAAAGGATATCAGCCCCGTTCTTGCACTGATTGTGGTGGGCATCTCAGAATTTCCTTCCTTTTTTCTTTTTTCGTCCAGGAGGTTCCCATGATTCCGCGTCCCCATTATGCCCAGCCTGGCTGTGTTTATTACATATGCTTATTGCGGGATGATCTGCTGCTGCGCCAAGGTATGTGCTGACACTGGTGGCTGCTGTGATTTCCATCAGATAAGAGCGTTCAGACGTTTCTGGCATCACCCTGTTTGAAATGCTTTTATCTTTTTACAAGTTGAAAGCTGCACTCTGCTATTATGGGAGTGACACATAGTAAGAATTCTCACAGGCTGGTTGATGAAGAAACATTAATTACCTTTAGTGCAGATAGCGCTTTCCTCCTGGCTGGAGAAGGAACTGAGCCAACTTCTGGTAGTTCACATTTAGAAGTAAAGGCAAAGACAACTATTAGACGTTCAATATTTTAGTGTAGAATGGTCATTAAAACATCCAACTTGCTGCTTGTTTGTTCCCTAAGGTGTATCTTTCTGGACGTTGCTTCAAAGCCCCCTATCAAAAGAGTCATTGTCACAAAGAAAAGTGCAGTGTACAAGTAAGAATGGCAGTCAGGTCTGGGGGGTGGAGAGGAAGTACTTCTCATGCTGTTTCGCAGATCAGGGCAGAGCAATTACAGTTAATTTTCTCATGGGACAAAATTAATAAATAGAAATTAAGGACCTGTTTAGGGGTTGCACTTGGGAAAGACTTTTTTGGTTGCCAGGAGTGTCGTTTTTGGTCGGCCCTTTTTTGGAGTTCTGTTTACCTTTCCTGACCTGTGCATCTTATTTCAGTTCTGCTGGAATAATCAAAGGCTTGGGGCTTCTCAGCCAATGATTTATTTCCTTAATAATAATCTCTCTAAGTGTCTTCTCTCTTAAAGATTTTTTTCTTTAAACATTGCAGCTGTCACTCATTTCTACACATTTTCCTAGTCAAAACTTATTGTGTTACATATCCTGCGGTCTGCCATGATTTATCTTGATTCATAACATGTTACTATTTTCAGTCCAGGCATACAGTTCAAGTTATGTTTAGTTCTTGCTATAAAGCTCTTGTGAAAAGGCTCAAGGTAACCTTTCCTCCTTTTGCGGGTCCTGCGCTGGTTCTGCGTCACTCTACAATTCAGGATTAGGGAGCTCTGTCGTGTCAGTTGTAATGAAACCATTTACTCCTCTATTTTTGGTGCGCTGGACTCATGAGAAGCTCTTTACAGGTGTGTGTTTTGTGCCTATTACCAGGTGATTGTGTTTACCTGATGAGAGACAGCCGCAGAACTCCAGATGGACACCCTGTCCGGCAGTCCTATCGGCTGCTGTCCCACATCAACAGGGAGAAACTCGATATTTTCCGCATTGAAAAACTCTGGAAAAATGAGAAGTATGTCCAAGGCATCTTTCGAATTCAGCCATTCCGTATACCTGCCTGTCAAAACACGGTAGTTTTGTGGAAGTCTTGTCATAGCTTAAAAATGCAGGACTGAACACAGTTCAATTCCAAAGGCCTGATGATTTCCCACCAGTCTCTGCTTGTGCTCCACAGCTGCTCAGTAAAAACATGTGAGGTTGGAGGTTTCAGCAAGGGATAAGAGAGATGAGTTGATGCACTTTCCTCGCTGTTGGAATAGCTGAGGATACGCACTGACAGCTGAATTGGCTCAGCTAGCCATCGCTGGCTTGCTAAGCCACTCTAACATGATTAAATCCGTATGCCCCGTAGATAGCAGCGCACCAGGACTGCTGTGTTCCTAAAAATCACACCAGGAGTATTTCCATTTACTGAAGGGGATAAAGTTGAATGTGTAATATTCGTGTAACTTTGCTTTTTGTCACAGTCACTGCAAAAGAGCGAGATAGATAATTCAAACTTAAGTGGAGGGCGTTAAGTAAAGTTGTATCATGGACTTATAGAAATAGTCTTTTTTTTTTCTCTTTCCTTTTATTTCTCTCTTTCTCTTGCCTTTACACCTTCAAACAGAGAGGAGCGGTTTGCATTTGGTCATCATTATTTCCGTCCACATGAAACACATCATTCCCCTTCTCGAAAGTTTTATCACAACGAGCTCTTCCGGGTGCCGTTGTATGAAATTATCCCCTTGGAGGCTGTGGTGGGAACGTGCTGTGTCCTTGACCTATACACCTACTGCAAAGGTAAGGAAACTTAATGGGATGAGAAATTAAGTATAATACACCTTTCTGGTAATTTGGGAAGTATGCTAAAAGAAGTTACTGCTGTAAAAAGACAGTAGCCAGTGTTGACAGGGTATCAGAGCTGAGGAAATGCTATTGCTTTATCACTGGGACGGTGATTTCTGGTCTAAGAGGACCAGACTGAAGAGACGGCAGCAGGACGGGGTTACGGTGGGCAAGGAAGAGAAAGCGATGGCAGCTGATAAGAGGTTTTGTGAAAGTTTGGGTACTGTTTGATGAGAGTATACAGGTTTTCCTCTTAAATTGGACTAGCAACGTGTCTGCTGTTGTGATTCTGAATCCAGGAATGCCTGCCATCCCACTCTGACAGCCCCTGCTTCTCTGAGGCTGTGTACAGCTTGCTCTGCTATACCATGTGTTTCCTCTTGAATCTGATGAACATTTTTTCCAACGTGCTTTGTTTTGAAACTGCAGGGAGGCCAAAAGGCGTGAAGGAGCAGGATGTATATATCTGTGATTACCGCCTTGATAAATCAGCTCATCTCTTCTACAAGATCCACCGGAATCGTTATCCTGTCTGCACCAAGCCCTATGCCTTTGACCACTTCCCCAAGAAGCTCACACCTAAGAGAGACTTTTCAGTAAGTGTTTTGTTTCCTAGCATCCTTACTTTTTCCTAAAAGACTGTGCGTATTTTTTGAAAGCCCCTGTCTCTCTGTTTATGAAGAAAGCTTGGTAAACCAAAGGAAGCTGACACATAAGCATACACAGTCTGGATGAAAAGGCAGCTGGAAAGAAAGCTTGGAAAGAAAAACTGTAGACAGAGAATATGCGGTTCAAAAGCAAACAGATATTGAATGAATGGTTGTATAAGTTGGATGTGTAAGTTTGGAGATTGTGGTTTCTAGATGCTGATTTCATTTAAGCCCCTCCTGAGTGAAGGAAATACTAAAATTCACTTTTCGGTCACAATTCTGCAACTGTAAAATAATTGTATACGCTTCAGAGAATCACACAACATATAGTCCACTGGCTCCAAGAGTGAGTTTGTTAGCCTCTCTGTATCAGGCTTTCTCTTCTTTGGTGTAATTACTCCGTATTTTAATAAACTCGCTTAAAAAATCATTTTCAGTAGTACCTTGGAATAGTGATTCCCAATAGAGAAAAGCAGTGTTTTCCCATTTCCATTTCCATGCTCTGTCAAAGTGACACACTGCATACTTATAATTATCACCGAAAATTGGTACTTTATAAAAAAACCAGCAGTGAGATAGGCAGCAAAATCATGAAGTACAGTTCCCCTTAGCGTCCTCCATCTGAATATCTGTTCATTTCCCTGTCTCATTTTCCCTGTTCCATGGAAGTAGCAGCCCTTCACTGTGCACATCCTCCTACACAGCACTACTTTGTCTCTGAGCGCGGAGGGATCAGATCTGGCAAATCTTTGCAAGTACACACTTTTCTCCTGGAAGCAGAGAGGTTTTTGTAGTAGGTTTAGAGATGGTTCCAAACTTCTGCTGTGCAGAAAGTAAAGATAATTTTTATCATGGCAGTCTATGGCTTGAAATTTGTTTAGAAGATAGGAAGAATCAGATAATAAGATAACAAGTCTAGCTCTAATTACACAGACCAGTCTCTCTCCAGTCTCTTCCGTGTTCTGGGAGTTAACGCAAAATAATCACAGCGCTTTCTTCCACTGTGGATTGCATTGGGATTAACCATGATCTTTATTGTTGTTACAGCCTCACTATGTACCAGACAACTACAAGAGAAATGGAGGCAGGTGAGTGGTACCTGCCAGTTTGTTCGCTGGGAAGAGATGAGATAATCTATTTGTTTGTCAAGTGTCCACTCTTCTTCCTACCCGTTTCCCCTCGGTGCTATGGAAAAATAAATTCAAATTATTTAAAGCAGAACCGTAAACTTACAAAGAGGTAAGAGGGAACAAGTGAGGAGGAATAGAATACAGAGGCAGCCTTAGTGTTCCTTAATATTGTAAGTATGTAAGGAAGAGTGCAGAAGCCATTTTGAAAGTTAGCAGAAGCAGCTGGATGTGGGAGTTGGCAGCCCAGGACAAGAGCATCCGGCCCTCCTGCACAGCGGGGATCGGATCCCTGAGCAGACTGCACACGCGCGCAGTGTAACAGGAGCCAGAGCCAACGCACGCTCTCAGTTCCACTAGAGTCTTTAAAAATACCCATCAGGAGCCGTGACTGTTGCAGGAAAACAGCAGTAAGCGCTGAGCTCAGCTGATTTGGAAGATTAAAACCTTTACAGATTGAAATTAAAAAGCAACTTGTTTTTAAAAGACTGCATTTGACATTATGCAAGCAAGGCTATAGGAACGTGGGATCCCACAGATCGTAACGGGTGGGTTTGAGTGCGTGTGTTACGGCGAGTGACTGAGATTCCAGCAAGTCCCCTGCCTACCAGGAAGTCCTGGACTCACTGGTAGTTGGCCTTTCAGGTGAGTGTCTGAAAAACTGTGGTGTTTAAACTCTTCTTTTCCTGCTAGATCATCCTGGAAAACAGATCGCTCAAAACCACAGATTAAAGACTTGAACCAAGAGGAAGATTCTCTTCCGCTCATTGAGGATGTGTTGGGAAGCCAAGATCAAACTTCAAGTGAGATGCCTAGCCTAGAGGAGCCGGAAAAAGAGGCAGTCTCCAGTGAGACCTGTGAAACTGATAAAAAGGCGGAAGAAAGCAATTCCAATACACGGCAGCTGTGCACTCCAGAGGAAAGGCGGCATATTCAGAGAGAGAGACTTAATCAAATCCTGCTAAACCTCTTAGAGAAAATCCCAGGGAAAAATGGTGAGAGTTTATGTGACGGTTACATAATAGTATTTCTTCTGCAGGTTTTTTTTTTTAGTTCACTGCAGACCATATTGATAAAATAAATGCTTTTGTTTGAACATATTGCTAGTAGTAGACCTTATTAATCTAATGAGTTTTCTTTGCAGTAATGTTTTCTTTTGCAACAATAGCAGTTTCCAGTGATTCCGAATGAAATGTCTTGCAACTGACAGTGTTGTCTGTAATATTTATAGTAACCACAAACACTCTGAAGACAGATTTCCCCCCATTGTTCCATGTTTACAACTGAGAAACTTAACAGACATGCAAAGAAATACTGAAGAGAATTTGGAAAATCTCTTTCGACCTTTAATGAGCTTTCCCCTGAGCTCTAAGTAACTTCTGTAGATATTGTCTAACTTGTAGAATGAGGGTCCAGCGGTAGCGGTGGTTAAGTACGTGTCTGTTTTTAATTGAAAGCCTAGGATGAGCTCTGTCCAGTCTCTTTCATGTTCTGGGATTTAAGGCAAAATATTCATGGACTCGTAGAATAAATTGGGTTGGAAGGATCTTTGGAGGTCATCTGGTCCAAACATGACTCAAAGCAGGGCTGACTTCAACCTTGTCCAGCGGAGTTCTGAACACCGCTGTGGATGGAAACAGCCTTGAAAGAGCCGTGAATAGGGAAAGAGGAAAACTGTTTGTTACTCCTGTCACCTTCTTTACCGGAAGCCTGTGGTCTGTTGCAGCTATTGATGTCACCTACTTGCTGGAGGAAGGATCAGGAAGAAAACTGAGGCGACGCACTCTCACCATCCCGGAGAGCAGCTTCAGGAAGTGATGCCACCAGAGGAAGCTGTGGTCTGGAGTCTGCTACAAGATCTGCTGAGGACCGAGGGCAGGAGCCCAACTTCCTCTGCACCAGCCAAGGAAAAGAGGGCGGCAGAAAACTGACAAAAATACAAACAGTTAGCACTTAGATGTCTGGGTTGGCAGGTTGCCCTGCCCTGCTCTGCAGTGCTCTTATGGTGTGTGTGTTGTTGGGCGTGCCTTGTATTGATGTTAGGTACTGAGAAAAACCTTGTGGTTATTGTCCAGGATGGTCAAATTTAATTTATTTTTGCTTGATATTCCCACTCAGAGGAAAAATTAAAAAAAAAAAAAATTAAGAATGGGGAGGTAAGGAGGATAAGGACTGACTTACTCTGATGAGAACGTTCCCCATGTTCACCAGTTCATCTGTGATTGTAGAAGATGCTGTTGGCACCGCCGTGATGGGAGGGGGAAGGCCCAGTGGCTTAAAATTAAAGGCTGCCCTAAAGTTGTGGCCTCTGATTTGCACAAGTTCCAGGAAGAGAGAAGGGTACCCGACGTGTGAAAGGGTCACCGTGGAACGGCCAGTGCACACGTGTACCTTTGGTCTGCGGCAAGGAGAAACTTCCAGAGTCACCTCGGAGCAAAGCAGGAGTTGGCTGGTTGAGGCACTTGTTCTGCGTCAGAGAGGGGGGAGGGGACAGGGTGTGATTTTTTTTTTTTTTCTTTTCCACTTTTTTCTGCAGAGAAATTTTATAAAGCAAGTCAAATCCTGACAACACCATTGCTGTTGGTTTTTTTGATAAGCTGTGGTTCTTGTGTGTCTAGTGTGTTGTGCAAATTAAAATCTGTTAAAAGAAAAAGAAAAAGGAAAAAAAAAAAAGGAAACCTTCACTACATGAACCGTCAAGCAGTATTCAGAGCGAGTATTTGTTGTGAACTGTAGAATATATCAACGGCTAACACTATTCTTGTGTTCTGGTTGTACAGCTTAAAATGTCCGTCTCTTAAATTAAGAGGCAGCGTATCTGACACCGCCCTCTCTCTCTGCCCCGACGAAAAGTATTACTCCCGAAAGCAAGAGCCGAGGCACTGATTTCTCGCCGCGTGCCGCCGCGATTGCCATAGCGTAGCGCTGCCCGGCGCTGCGCCCGACGACCCGCCCGGAGCCGCGGAGCCGCGGAGCCGTCGCCTGGCTCTGCGCCGGGGCCAGGCTGTGGCAAAGGGAGGGGGTGGCTGCCGTACGCTGCCCCTTTGAAATGGCTTTGCTTTTTTGTCTTTCAGACGTACATATGCATATACAGTCCTGTTTTAGATGTTCTTCTAAGAAAACCAGTTTTTAATGTGCCAAGTTGTATATATCTGCTGCGTGGATGTAAAGCAATACGGTAGTTACATGTTCCTTTTTAATGGACCAAGCTTGTCCTAATGTACATTCTTGTTATTATTATAATTATTTTACTCTTAGTGGAACATGACTCATTCCATTAACTTTTATGTGTTGATTTAAAAAAAAAAAAAAAAAAAGAAAGGAAAAAACCCTTTGAGAAAAAATATTTTATTAAAAAAAAAGAAATAAGAAAATAGTTTGGAATATTTTCTTACTGTAGAGAAGCACTGTACAGTACCAGGAACCCTGAGTATAAAATACTCGTGCGTGTAGTAGGAATATCGCATGTCCAAAATCTTGAGTTGTCTCATTTAGTTTAAAACAGAAATCATTGTCTCAAATGGTGTTAAACACTAAAAAGTTTTTAAAAAATAAAGTGCGTACAGAAGCGAGACACTAGCTCTGTCATTTTATCTTTCTTTTGTTGAAAGACTAAACAAAATGTTTTTTAGACAATCAAATGTTAGGTAAGTGCAAAGAATTGTTTTTCTTACTGGTGTAGAAATTAATGACTTTTTTTATTTTTCGGTTATTTTATAATAACGAGAAGACCAGTGTGTCACCAGGATCGCTGTTTTAAGACCAGGAAGCACTACATTATTGCAAATAGATATGAACTCTTAGTCTGCATGGGTGTAGGCTGTGTGATTGCTGAAAATAAATGCTGCTAATATATTTCCTTTTTACAAAGCATATCTAAATAGATCATTGTTTTGATGTTAATCTTTGTAAATTATGTATTACCAATTTTAACATTGGATGTAATTGCATAAAAAGCCTGCATCTCAATCCTGAGAGAGTCTAGTATTAAATGGAAAATCTTTTCCTAGCGCTGACTTGTGGGGTTTTCTTTGCCATGGCTTTGATTTTCTTCTCTTGCCTCTCTGTCTCAGTGGCCCCTGCCGTGTGCCGACTCTCGCAGCCGCTCTTACGGGGGTGTTGCCCCTCGCTGTTGGTGGTGGTGCTCTGCGAGGACGTGACGTTCTCCTGGCCAGCCCTTGGCAGGAGGGACGTGTGCGTGCCGACAGGAGCAGCAGCAGCAGCACAGTCGCCGATCGGTAGGCAGAGGCTGTGTGACCGTACGGAACGGCAGGTCGGTACCGGAACCGTTACGTCTACGCATTGAGTGGGTTTGCTTTTTGTTTTCCAGTTCCCAGCCTGAATCTGCCTGGTCATTAAAATGCCACGCTTGACCCCCACGTTTGTCTTCCTTTTACATGAGAGCCACAGCACGGAGAATGGCCGTGCTGCTTTTATCATTATGATTGGGTCAAAAAAGAGAGAGACAGCAAGTCCCTGCATTCAGATCCCGCTGGCTTGCCCCCCATTTCAAAGTCCAGAGCCAGGTGTGGAATTCAACCAAACCTACTTAAGGCAAGCCAAGCAACATTCCAGTTAAGATACCATATCCCTTGTCTGAGAGCAAAAAATTCCAGAGAGCGCGATGAAAATGAGAACAGAATAAAAAGAGCGAGCGGCTTTAGCCTCGGAGCAGAACACAGCGCCGCGGCTGCAGCACGGTCGCCTTTGCTACCAAACCAGTGGCGGTCACGGGGACGAAATGTGCTGCTTGGTCCCGAGGAGAGAGAGCGGTGGCCCAAAAGTTGCCCCTAAGATAAGCTGCTCTTGTCCTGTGGCCTTCGCTGGATGCTCTCCAGTCTCTTTTACTGGGAAAGCCAGTACAAAATGTAAACTGTGTGGTACAAAAATCACAAACAATGAGAAAAACAACTTGAAAAAAAAATAAAATAATACAAGCCACCCAGCAAAATCCTGTGACTGAGTAAAAAGATTTGTTTAACTTTTAAATAAATAAACAAACAAGCCACCACCTGCCTTCACCAGTGCTGTGCAGCTTCCACCTCGGGGCTGCTCAGCAGCGCTCAGGGAGACGCGCGCGCTTCTGCGGGGTTATTTCTGCCGCTGGACGCCTGCAGCCGCTGCTTCCCGCACGGTGTAGGAGACCAGGCCCTTTCCGCCGGGGCACGGCCCCTTTCCGGGCGCTGTGGCTGGTACCAGGCTGCGGCACGCTGAGCACCAGCACAGCCCTGGCGGCTCAGCACCAGCCCAGGCCACCCACACAGGACCGGGCCGTGTGGCCCCTTCCAGCCCCCCCAGCCGCAATGATCCATTCACACATGCGGACACTGGCGTCACAACCTTTATTTCCAGCTGCCCCCCACCCCGGAATAAGCTCGTTCCTGTGGTTACAACTATTTACAGAGTGCTGGGACTGCGCAGCGGCAGCGGGGGCTGGCCTAGGCCCCCAGCCCTGGGCACAGGGCAAAGCAGGGCACGTGGTGGCGTGGTGGCAGCGGCAGGACGCCACGGCACAGAGACAACAGCCAGGACTGTGAGTGACACCCAGGGACGGGGTCCTTCCCTCCCCGGCACAGCCACGGGCAGCGGCTGAGGAAACACAAGCAAAAGCAGATCCCAAATCGGAGCACCGGTGAAGCGCGGCAGGTACAGACGGCGGTGGCTCGTGGGATGCGCCCACGGCAGACGGCAATGTCACGTGAGTGAGCAGGGTCCCCGGCAGGTCTGCCAGCCCCAAAGCGGTGAAGCTCCCAAGGTGATAAAGACGTGGAGGAGAGGGTCCTTCCCCGAGGTGGCACCTGCTTCAGCAAGCGCAGCTGCTTCCTCGGGTCTTCTGCGCCTCCTCACAAAATGAGGGATGTGTACCCAACAGGAACTAGGCCAATGCTGTTTCCATGGCAGCAGCAGATCCAGTCCTCATCCACGGTGGAGAGCAGCTGCAGGATGTCCCCTTTTTGGAAGCTCAGGTGACCATCGGCAGTACCCCTGTGGTCACACAGCGCCCGAACCGCCCTGCACAACAAATGCCGTCGGGGATTCACCTCCCCAGGGACCCCAGGTACCACCCAGAGAGGCTCCCACAGGACTTGGGAGCGGTTTTGACGCTCATGTGTGACGCTGGGCCATCAGACAAGGGCTTTGATCGAGAAAGCCCCATCACAAAACCATCCCGCCACGCACAGCGCGCACAGCTCTTGCGCAGAGGGAGCGGGGGGAGCGAGGTCAGGGCTGGGGAGGAGGGAGACGGGTGAACCCGGTGTGGCACAGCCCCTCACCCCCCCACTTGCTTGGGCAGACGCTGCGCAACGGCAGACGGACTCCTACAGCTTTTCTGACCTGCCCCAGTTCGGTCAGAGCTGCCCCATGGTTGCTCCAACCAAGCTGCCGTGACTCCAGAAAGCACACAAGAGAGAGAAAACGCTCCAAACTCCCCCCAAAAAGGTCTGGGAAAAGCAACTTCCAAAGTTCATCCAAAGCTCAGCAGGAGAGGGGGGAAGCCCCGGGGTGGGGGGGCAATGGAGGTGCAAGTTAGCAGCAAGGGGTGGGGTAAGAGGAGATGAAGGACACCCCGGCTGCGTCTGGAAACAGCCCCTGCTTCCCCCCCCAAGAAAAGCCCACCCCCAGCTCTCCAGCCCCAAACGCGACCGGGCCCTGCATCACCTGCGGGTCGGGGGCGAGTCAGACGTGCTCCTCCCTGGCAGTGCCTCAGCGTGGGTCTTCTCAGGCGCCAGGCCCTTCACCACCACGGCCAGGACACGGGCGCTGGGGGACAGCCAGCGAGAAGGTCTCCTGCCACAAAGCAAAAGAAGCCACACGCTCGTCTGGGAAGCCTTTTCCCACCCACCCCGCTCAGACTGTTCTGGTGATCTGGGCGCTGACAAGGGCCCACCCAGCCTCTCCTGCGAGCTCCTGCTGCTCTACCAGCCCGGTGCGCCGCCACGGCAGCACGCGGGCCAGGCGCTAACCTCAGCAGCACAAAACCTGGCCGCACAAGACACTCCGTGAGGCCAGCAAGCCCCATGGTGTGCTCTCTATTTGTTGCCTGGGAGAAAAAAACAAACCCTTTCCTCAGCACACGCCGCTCCCCCACCCTGCCTGCCCGAGCTGGGGCTCACCTGGACCTAGCTGAGACGGTGTCAGCACTGGGAGGGGAGCTCCTGGCAGAGGGGCTGGTGGCTCCGAAGAGCCGGCCCAGCCAGCCGCCCTTCGCAGGCCCAGGAGGACCGCTCGCCTCTGGGGCAGAAGGTGCGGCCCGGTTCCTGCTCGCACACGGCTCCGGGGAAGCAGCCAGGCGTTTCTCTCCAGCAGCAGGATCATCTGGCTCGGTGGGCGCTCCAGCGGGCAGGATGAGGTCTTCAGGGGAAGAGGTCTCAGAGGTGTCAGCGCTGCTGCCGGGCTTTGGACCGGAGAGTTCAGGGACAGCTTTGGTCTGAAGGAGCTGGAGCTCCGTTCCTTTAGGCTCATTCACCGATGTCTGGGGTCGCGCAGCCTGGCCGGGGCTGGAATCTCCCGCTGCCATCCGCAGCTTTGTCCACCAGACGAAGGGAAACTTTTCCTTGCTAGGAGCAGCGTAAATCCTGGAGGTTTGGCTCAGCTGGCCCCACGAGCCACTGAGGCCAGCGCCGGCAGCCTGAGGGCCTGCCTGGGGCCCGGGGGGCTCCGGGGAGCTCGCAGCTCCCAGCAAAGTGCGACTGAGCTGGTCGCCCCACCGCAGCACCTGCTGGAAGCTCTGCTGGAGGGCAGCCCCGACCTGGCGGCCAGGGACCAGCCCATGCGCTGCTGCTTGGGACAGGGCCCTGGTGCTGCCCTCTGCGCCCGCTGCCCTCCCCAGAGTGTCAGGAGGGAGCTCATCCTCCAGGCTTGCCCCTGCAGCACTGCCCTGGCCTTCCAGAGACGGCTGTGCCGCCCCCCGAACCGGAGGGGAGCGATGGGCAGGAGAGAGGGGCGACTCCAGCCGACGGGACAAGGCTCTTATATCCACAGAGAGGTGGTGGTGTTCAAAGAGCAGGTCAAGGTGGAAAGTCAGCACTGAGAGCGGCTGGATGAGCAGCAGCAGTTCATCGGCGAGGTGGGGGAGAGGGCCTTGGCTCAGGGCGAAGAAGGCCGTGGGTGAATACATCACAGAGATTAAACCTACAAGATACAGACAGCGCTGGACAGCTGCAGAACGCCCTGCCCGTGCCCACACGCCCCTCCCAGGGCCAGCCGGTCTGTCCTTGCAGGTCAGACGAGCTTCCGCTGAGAGCTGCAGTGAAAGAGCACCACGGAAAATGATGCCCGGACCCACCGCGGAAATCCCAGCCAAGCATTGCTGCTGGAATGGGTACGAGATTATCACCCTGGCAAGTAGGAGAGGACTTGAGTGAGGAGCTCCCGGGCATGGTGTCCTTACCTGGGCTCTTCTGCAGGTGAGAGATCCACGGCTCCAGCTGCTTCATGCTAAACAAGACAAGGAGAACACAAGTCAGAGCTCTTGGGACTCTGTTCCAACCTGCCACCACAGCAAGGACAGCCTGGGCCAGCAGGGCCAACACTCACTTCAAAAGGCCGAGGATAAACGCGTGAAACTTCTGTCTGGTGCTGCTGAGAGGGGCCAGCCCGGCCACGTGCCAGCACAGGGAGTGGAGAGAGCGGGTGTTGGGGCCTGTGGAACACACACCACGGACGGTCACCGCTGTGCGAGCACGCCCTCCCCCAGCCTGGGCTGGAGAAGGGCTCCCCGCACCTCGAGATGCTGATCTCCAGGAACTTTTTCCCTCACACCAACCTGTCTTCACGGAGGCTTCCACCACGCTCCAGGGGGAATTCTTCCTCTGGCCTGTGATGACATCCTTCTGGAACGGCTTCAGCCCGTCCTCCACCAAGGCATAGAGCGCCGGGCAGAGGGTGTGCAGCAGCAGGTAACCCACATCTGGGCTGAGGCGGCTGTCTCCCAGCTGGGCCTGAAGTAGGGAGGCACAAGGAGAGGAGAGGGAGGGGAACAGCAGCACCTGAGCCTGCAGGGAGGGAT
>JAAGAY010146921.1:30082-104372 GCA_011801015.1 Ardeotis arabs | reverse complement strand
AGAAAGAGACTATTTGCAAGTAAGACCGTTTAAGCAAATCTTTAAGACATTTCTTGTAATGGCAGTTGCTAAGATGTGGTTTCTTAGTTACACAGCTCAGGAGCTTTAAACTATTTTCCCTTTATTTAACCAGGCCAGTTCTGAGTACTCACTGCTGTATCTGTCAAGCTGAGTAACAGAGGCCAAACAGGAAAAAACCAACATGATCTACATCAGGCCATGAAAGAGCAGATTCTACAATTCTCTATTCAAAATGCAAGTGTCTTCAGCAATAAAATTGCTGAGGAGCACTTAAGCAAAGGCAGTAGATTTTATTGTAATAGTAGTTCTTAAACTGGGAGGAAAAAAAAAACAAAACAACAAAAAAAAACCCCCAGCAAACATGGGTGAAAATACTACTCTTCTGAACAAAAACAATGACACTGGATATCTGGATACAGCGTATTGTATATTGCATATACAGTATATTGAAAGGCAAAAGGCACTTCAGGTTTTGGCACGTAACCAGAGTCACTACATCCTTTTAGGCTAAGTATTATACATGAGTAAGTTGGCCTCTTTCAAAACCAGCAAGTTTATGCTAACTTGCAATCTGTATAAATGAATGGGAAGCTCAAGAGCTACACTACATTTACACTACATTTGTATTAAATCGTCCGAATATGCATGAGCAGAGCTATCCACATTAGAGCTGAGGACCCACATACTCAAAAAGGACAACAAATCGCTTTGTAGTTTGCAAGGAGTAGCAATTCAGTATTTAATTTTAGATGAGAATTTAACAAGTCTAAAAGCTCAGGGCATTTGTACTGACACAGAAAGCTCCGAAGGCCAAAATTAAACTTAAGTATGACCAAACCCATTAGCAATCAGTACTCCTATAGTATTCTGTGGGGTACATTGATGTATACAGTGCTGTTTTCCACACACCCTCCACCTCAGTATTACTGTCAGCATTACTGACACCTTAGCCCACACCATCATGCGTGCCCGCGCAACCGGGGTGCCCCTGATACAACTACCTGGTATTCTTGAGACACGGAGCTAGTGCTCAGGAAACTTTTGCTATCAGTGCCAAATAATTTATTTTTTTAAATTGCAGTTGATACATGGAAGAATTAAAGGCTCCTGTTACGGACAATGTTGCATCTTCTGTGGGTGGATGCTAAACTCAATGAAAGAGGAAAAATAAATCAGAATACAGTTGCTTTAAAATACAAAGTATTGCAGGTGTCCTAGCTCCCCAATAGCAGTATCAGACTAACACACGAGACTGCACGTAAGTTTACAGGGAGTCTGGACTTCCGGTATGCTCCAGTGAAATACTGAGGTCCTTCGTCCCTGGGGATGGACCTGGGAAACTGAACTGGCTCTGAACCCTGAGATCAGCAGCAGTGATCTCAGTCTTCCCAAACACCTTTCAGTTATTCTCACACTGTCTTTCTTTTTAACAAATGGAAACCCTTTCAATTTTGTAATTCAAATTAAAAGACAAGCTTTCTTAGCAGATCAGCTTTTGCACATGCTACCGTTGCATATTTATCTTTTAATATATGGAAATAAATTTAGTTAGATTACACTAGGACTGACAAAAAATTTAAGGAATTTAATCCCAAATCAAGATGAAATTGGATATTTTACAATTTTTATGACATTTGTTAAAATATTTTACTTTGAGTACTGTAAGAAACATAAGCTAACTTGAGTCACTGCTTGAAAATCTTTATATCACTGAGATATGGTACCAAAAAGCTATACATGCAAATAATACATATACTGGAAAATGCCAGTTTGACATCTATATTCCCAATTGTCTTTGCCTGACATGAGTTACATAAAGACACCTCTTCCATACTCCTGGCTTTGCATTGTCACCCTTAACACTGGGCACGTTAAAGCTCTCTTCTCCCCACTAGCACTAGTTGTACAAGTCTTGAGCAGAGCAGAGCTATACAACCATGGACTTGGAGTCTGCTTCTGCCTTATCTCCTCCAAAAGGCGCCTCTGTGCTCTATCCTGCTAACAAGCTGCAAAGACACTTGTACATCTTTCTGTAAGCTGTTTCATGTGGATTTCCAGCAAAACTTTCATCTTGGTAGCTTTCTAGGCACCTATAAGAGATTCCAGCCTGCATACATATCCCATGTCCAAGCTGCCCAGATGGTCTGTTTTGGTCTTGTACTTTCTGTTACCAAGATTGCATTGTATTCATAGTTTCATCACGAAGGATTATCGGCCTACAGCGTAAAAAGACTAATCACTAGGCAGTCATGTCTTGTAAACAACATCCCAGTTCTTAACCAAATCCCAAACATATTTTAAGGTCAATGCTCTATCCATCTGGTAGCAGTGGATTCAATCTTCAGTGTGTTTTCTATTTTGAAATTTATAAACTTGCATTTTACATACATATGTAAACAGAAATAAATAATTCAAGGATAGCATCCCTGAGCTCTGGTTTGTTGTGAAAATGTGAGAACCACCCTGGAGCAATGAAGGGTTTAGAAGATGTGACTACTGAGACACCTCTAGGGAGTACCATGAGGACACGGGAAATCCCAAAAGGAAGAGTAGTCTGCACATTTATACGTACTAGCAAAAATGAACATCTATGCTCAAACAGTTGTTTCTGTGGCCTTGTACCTCATGAGTGCAAAGGTTTATCAGTCTAATTAGTTGAGACAATCCTCTGTTATAAAAACTGTTGCAAGTGAAATATTCCTAAGAATTTGTGGCTTACTTGGCTGCTCTACTTCTCCAGGAAGGTATTCATGACAGAATTACATACGGTATCTGCACAGAGCAGACACTTTACATACGTTTGCTTGCCTAGATAAAATTTAATCTACAGTCACGTGTGATTTTTTTTTTAAAGGATTAAAAAGGTCAGTAGCTTTTTAATGCAACCCTTATTTTCTTCTTGAATAAAACCACACTAAAACCACATAGCCAAAAATGCTTTATTTCACCATTAGCCATATAACCAAAAAGAATAAAATGGTGGCTATAATAGTTTTGTTCAAACTAGTTCCAAAACCAAAGAAAACTATATTGAAGACAATAACCAACACTTTATTCCTATAAAAAAGAAAAATGATACATTCATTTCAAGAAGTGTCTACATTTTTAAACAATAAATTAAGCTTTGTAACATCAACATCAATTTACATTTCAAATGATTTAAAAGAAAATTACAGCTTAGGATACAAAATAAACTCTTTCCTTACCTTCCAAATACATCAAAAATATTATTTTATTCTTTTTATGCACTGGCATCTATGATCTCAGTAGAAGAAACTATAGAGTGACAGAAACAGTCATTTAAAAAAAAAATTTCCAGAGTCACTGAACGGGTGTTATCTTCCAAGCTTTTTCTACATCTCTGACAAAAACGCTAACTGAACATATATGAAAATACAAACTGAGTGACTAGGATAGTGGAATCTTTTGCAAAGCTTGCAAAAAACCCCACACTTTGGCTTTCCCAACTGCTATGTAATTTATTCTAGTATGATTAAGCACATTTCTGTATCAGTTGCAATGAAGGTCACTTTTAACCAATCATCATTTGTTATTATGAACGCCTTTCAGATTTTCAAAGCCTTGATAGGACTGTCCCTGTTATTTATCTTGTATTTCTCTATTAAGGTTACACAGTGAAGTGTGAAAATCTAAATAAATTATATTTAGTACTCATTGCACAGGTCACTGGAATACAAGTATTGATACTTCTCATTTACTTTGCAAAATATGAATTTGAAGTATATTTACATTTGAGTGCATATACTAATTCCCCACCTAATTTCTACAGAGAGTAATTTAATTTCTATCAAAAACTAAGAAAGCAACAACTATACCAGGTTTTCATTCATGTATGCCAAGCTCTGAATTAGAAGGGTATTGATCAAGAATAACTCAACAGCTGCCACGCTAACCTGCTAACCTGCTGCTTAATTGAAGGAAATGAAGCCCATGAAGATTAACACTGCTGGTCTGTGCTCCCCCCGCCCCGCCCCGGAATGAACATAGGGCTTCACCATTCTTGCAAATTCATATAGATACACTTGATTGTACTTTAAAGTTGACTGCTCAGGTTAGATAATACAAGCACAACCCCACTAAGGTCAGTACAGACTGCTGATTTCCTGAGCAGGCTTTTGGTCTCTTCCCTAAGGAAAGAAGCCCTTTCTCCTTCCAGTCTGCAGCAAGGACTTCTGAACCTGGATTGCAACCAACCATTCGCAAGAAAGTTGAGAAATTAATCAAGCAGTTAGGTCAATGTCAACTTTTCTGTGCTTTGGCAGCCATGCTGTCTACTAGTTGAGAACTAGTTTGGTTTATGACTACGTAAGATGCAGCCACAGTAAACAAGATGCTTCTAGCAGCTTGATTTTTTTTTACAGAGAAACTATTTTTTACCTTCTAAAAGGTGTATTTTGTACAGATCTTGGCAAATAGTTCTTTCTTACTTGAAGATTCAGATTTTAAGGTGTGTGGGTTTTGTTTTTTTTTTAAAGTATCAATTCTAGCTTAGCACAAGAAGACTTTGCGATGCTTGGAAGAAAAAGCTCCAAAGACTTCCTATTTACAAAACAGTTACTCTGCAAAAGGCTGATAGGAATACGATGCCAGACTGATTTCAGTTGATAACTGATGTCAGGTAATGGATTTAATACCCCTGGCAAAGCAACGGTTTCCTCTTAGCATGCATGGCAAACTCATTAGTTACCCAGCCATATTCTGGTTCCACTTATGTCTCCGAAAAAGACACTAAATGAAAACAGCCAAAATAATTTTTAGAAAGAAAAGATTTCAGTTTTGTTGAGTGTTACTTAAAAGCACAAAGCAGTAAATGAGTAAAAAGTTCAACTTAAAATTATTTTCTGGGTCAGTTTGACAAAAATTAAATCTCACCAACAGTAGGGCTCTTTCGTAAAAAAATTGCTCCAAGAGAAATGATGCATTTAAAATATAGAAAAGTGTTCTGCAAAGGGAAAAAAAAAATATTGCATTTCCTATCTGTTAAAAACATGTTCATCCTCACAATTTCTAAAAAAAATTAAATAAAAAACAGATCTCATCTGCCCTGAGCAAAACATTTCCTACATGCTTTTTTCAAAGTATCTTCATGATTTTTACCATTGTTATAGCAGCACTGTTTAAATTCCTCAGAGGAGCTCAGTTCAGGCTGATCTGAACACCACATTGCACCTTCTGCAGGCGTAACATCATATCTTAGGCAACAGCAACATCACTTAACCTTCCTATGACAAAGCCAGTTTTACGCTTGTGGGAAACCTCATAGTGTTTTTATAAGGTAAAACAATGACAACTCAAGAAATTACATCATGAAAGCAAAGAAGACAGAAGTTGAGCAACTAACAGTAAATGGAAGTGTTTCATTAATGTTTATTAAAATAGATGCTTTAATATTTTAAATAAGAATTTCATTAAAGATTCAAAATCTGCAGCTAAGCTCAAAATAACACAATCTAAGACTCTTATCCAAGTGGTCTGCAACACAATTAGGAGAGTCAATAAAGGAACATTCTACTCCCCATTCTCAATGCCACCTCTTAAGATGCGGAAAAAAAAAGAACAACAAACCAAGACAATAGTTACTCGTCTCTTACCTACATCTAAAATTAAACGAACAGTGTCAGTAGCCCACACAACTTGCTGTTTCCATGATATTCTTAGTCCTCAACAATTGCTCTTTATACCAGTGATCAAATCAGCCCACTACTGCCACAGGGTTAGTCTGAGCTGAAAAACGGTGAAATCTATCAATATCATGTGCTACTCCTTACTTTTCATTTGCAGAAATTTCTTTTTTTTTTAAAGAAAAGTTTCAGTGGTTGTGGATACTACTGTTTGAAGCTTGTACAGCTACTGAACAACTGGAACATTAAATATTCTAAAATACATTAAAACTAAACCATATTGCATTAGATCGCTATGTTTACACTTAATATAACACTATTGTTAAAACAGACAGTCATCTGAGATGGCTTAACACTATCAGTGTCAGAACTTAAATGAAGGGAACCCATTTAATCAAAACACTATGTTTTATATAATGAATTAATCATTCACTTGGCTTTCAACTGCCTTTGAACAAAGTATTTCATGACACAACCTTACCTTCTATATAGTTCCAATTAATGAATGCTTTTAATCAGGTAGACTAATTACAGGTTACCAATTGAAATAAAAACATTTCCCAGCACACATTCTTTTTGGAAAGGCTTTATGTGAATGAGTAAAATAAACTTGCACTTAAATGCTACATTTCAGGATATAACATTAAATCCACTATCAGTGAAATACCTATGTTTAAATTTTAATTGACTGAATATGAACCATACGTGTCTATTTTCAACATTTTCAACCAGTGGACCATTTATGCATTTAGTCTGACATAAGAACACCATCTACAGGGAAGAACTTTTGTTGTAAAACGGTATTGTATCATGCTTGTAATAAAGCAAATGCATAGTTCATTAGATATTTCAGAACGGCAGTTCTTTTGAATATATATATTTTTGTAACCAACTATTGCATAGTAGAAAAGGAGAGGAAAAAAGAGAATCAACTGTTAAAAAAAAGTGTATATGAAGAGCTATTGCTGAATTCTAAGATACATTTTGATTGCATATAACTTAGTTCCACAACAGCTAAAAGAGAATTATTGAGAGCAAAACCCTGAATTACCAATTTTAATTTTTTTTTTTTTTTTTTTTTTTTTTTGCAAAACATCACCACTATTGAAGGTTTGGTTGTATTTTAATGATTCATATTTCATACATCCTGTTACACAAAAGGCATTCATGGTTTACGGCACCATTTTTCTTACTTTCAATACATGGTAAGCTCTATCCCTCCCACCTCTGTCTCAGAAGCATTCCCCTGTGATATTTCTGAAGACACTCTAAACAGGCATTTTGGTTACTTCCGTATCAAATATAAAGCCATTTGGTTAAAATGTTTAATTCTGAAGAATAAATGTTAGTGTATTTCACAGTGATGAAAACCTCAAAGGCTTATTACTCCCTCTTCATTCACCGTTATGCTAGGAATTTGGAATACATATTGTTGTGATCACACCAGGACACGCAAAAATGAGGTTAAAATGATTTTGGAGATTATACTGAATCTTGACTTCATAGCATTTTCTGCTATTTGCCAGTTACTTGACAGTTTAAAATTTTGTGCTAGGAGCTTTATCTCCTACCAAAAAATCCCTCCAAAATATATTAAAAAAAAAATAAATCAACTTTGTGTCTTTTTAAGTTCCTAGTTCTTGTGGAAACATAAGCAAGTATTAATAAGATGTTTTTTGCAAGTACGCTTTCATTGCAAGATCAGGTCTAAGGCATGTATCATTCAGTGCAAAGTCACCACACACTACAGAGAGAAGACAAAAACGCCCTTCATTCTCCCCTGTGGACCCTACAGGTACATGTGCAAAACCCAGCAAGACTGAAATAAAGATGGACACAATGTACAAGATACTTGGGTAGTTAATATTTGCTCTATGGTTTTACAAAACAATTTAAATCAAATGGTACAGAGTACTATTTTTATAGCTTTAAGTAGTGTCTCAGTGGCCAGCAATTTCAATCAAGTTATTAAAAGCCAAGTAAGAGTTCATGAAAGATATTATCGAAACCATCTAAGTTTACCAGAACAAGAGCAGCATTTGTTGTCACAACATGACTATCAGAATTTAAACACAAACACAGTAATGTAAGTCAAGCCTATACCACATACCTTGAGACTGGAGTTACATATGGAATAACTTTACAGTGTTCTGGTAAATACATATTCAACATGAAGAAACATAAACAGTGACAGGAATATAGCAATAACTTTAATCAAATACTTCCATGAAAGAAACACATCACAAAGAGATGCTCTAAATATTTTCTTACTATTTATTTTCCTGGTTTTTTCCTCCGTGCCTTTTTCAGTTCTTGATAATCTATTAATTGCAAGTCATGCCAATTGCAAGAACATCAAAACTTAACAAAAAACAAGCAAAAAAACTCCAACCAAGAGATGTTTTACCAGAAAGGCACACACACGACAAAAGGGCGGCTTTTGTTATGCATCCATTCAGCAGGCAGATTCTTTAGTGCCCACTACTCCTCAGGCGGCAAAGAGCCACCAGGTTTTCTCACTGCTGAATACTCTCTCTAACAGCAGCAGGCAGCCTGCACTTGCACAATACTTTTCCACACACATTTTTCAAAAAAGCTTCCTGAGCAACATGTGCATGTCCAGTATCATTTTACATTTGGATAACAGACAGAATGAGTGACCTGATGCAGTTTAACAAGTTAAGAGTGAACCAGTTACAGTCTCTTGCCTTCCAATCTGTAGCCAATCAAGCAGGAGGATAATGAGCCAAAACATCAGTGAAAGTGAAATCTGGAATGCAGTACATAAGAATGAGAACAAACCTATTCACCCTTCAATCTAACAAAGCCAAGAAGCTTTCCATGTTGCCAACTACCCTGTGTGTTCCAATTAAAACTTTTAATCAATAAATAGTAACCAGGTATCATCTTTACCTATAATTACTAATGTAATCTTGAATAAAGGACCATGTCTACAGATGACAAGGGTCAGCAACTGAGCACATCCTGCATTCACTTTTCAGCTATCTCCTGGGGAAAAAACACAACCTTCTGGTAATATGAGATGCATATTGTATAGCTGTGGCAGTTTCTACAATGAAACTCCAGATACAAATGATAATATCCATAATATAAACCATAATTCTAAAATATATCTGAATATGTGTGTGTATATATATATATCTAAAAAGAAAATTATCTAATTTTCTCTTTTATACACATATAAACATCTGGTTAATATGCCCCATAAAAATTTTTCCTTATTTAGGACTAATCTTTTAAATAACAGTTTTAAACAGTCCCTTAGAATATTTATTTTAAAACACTATTCAAAAAATGAAGAACTATTTCAGGGTAATCAAAAGCACACATAAAATAAATTAACATCATACAAATGTGGTTATATTGTTCAGAAAGTCCAATTCTCCCATTTGAAATGAAATGGAGACCAGTGTACCTTAGGGTGAATTATTCATCAATGCACAAATTCATTCTCTCTTTCCATGTATATCTTCATGTGAATTTACCTGCATTTCCATAAAACAAGAAACACAGTAAATCTGTAGAACTCTTGCAAAAACAAGTTGTGTTTCACTGGATAAGAGTTTTTGCTGAAGGGCAGCAAGTCAACATTTTATCATAATCTGAACACTAGCAACACCTGTGCCCTTGTGAGCTTCACACCTTGAATTAGCAGCAACATATCTGATGGGTTCAGTAGTAATTTTTCTTCCAGTACTGGATTAAACTACTTTGCATATACAGTAAGTCAATAGTCTAGTACTTGTGTGCAACATTAATCCATATTTACATCTGAGAACTCATAAATACACATGGAAACAAAGGTGAAAGTGAATTAAACCTCGTTTTAAGTTAAAATGTTTTCAGTCCACATATAGAAACAGCAGTGAAAAACAAGTATAAAGGAGATGGCAGTAGAAACAGAAGGAGCACAATAACTAAAACTGTAAGAAGTAGGTCGCTGTTAAAAGCGCAAGTTGCAATTAAAATTGATCAACAGAAAATACAGACGGTACCATCTGCATAAATGCTTAAATGCAGCATTATTTTGCACTTCACATACAGGAGATGTGATTTCTAAGAAGCATATTATAACAGCTGGCATACTTACTAATAGATTTATGGTAACTAAATACATAATTTCTCCAGCTCTTAATGTACAGTAGTTATGCATTACCCTTTAAAGCTTTTTCTCAGCCTTTTAGAAGTCAAGGTTACATTTCCATGACTATTCAGCGTCCCAATAAGAAAGTTACAGATATTCAGCTTCAATGAACTTTCACAATCAATATTAAATACCTTCTTAAGCTGAATTAATTTAAATACTGTTAGTTTTCTTTTTGCTGTTTCAAAGGAAACACAAGGACCTTTAACTTCCAAAGTGAAGGGGTGTTTTAAGGCAGTAAAAGATATGTATTAAAGTTTCCATGATTGTTTATGGTTGTCTATGTGAATAAAGAATATTACACACAATTGCTCTCATATATTTATCTACATGACTTTGTTATACTGTACATGATTTAGCAATCTTCTTGAGAAATTTAAAGTGCCACAGTTCAAATGTGCTCATCTGTCTTTTCATGGGCTTCTAGTCCATTCTAGTTGCTTTCAGAAACCAGCCCCTGCTTTACTTAAAGAGCAGTCTTTTCAGGGGAAAAAAAAAAATGCATCCTTCACAGCTGTGTTAACTGGAATCCAGTGGTCGAACCAATCCTTCTTTGTAAACACGAAGAATAGCTTCACAAACAAATTTGTACTGACTCTGTATAAAAAAAAAGAAAAAAACAAAAACATTTATGGATGATTAGCTAAACTCCTGATTATACAGTAGTATTTAATAGGACTAACAATCCCACTGCTTCCTTTTCTCCTGGACAATGACAGGACAGGAGATACAAAGATGGAAGGAGAAAGTCCAACTCTCCTGGCTGTGTTCACAGTAAACAAAGGTAACATTTACTCTTCTATGAAGGACAAGCACTAAAAATCTCACACCAAGGAAAACATTATCCCCAAATTTAAAAGAACACATACTTATATGTCAGGGAATAGGATTTATTTGTAGAAGAGATGCAAATTTATAGGATTCTTCTGACTAAGTTCAACTAGTTACTTATGTTCTTTATACATTTCATCTATTTCTTTGGTTCTGTTAATCTGATTCTTACAAGTATTCTAACCTTGCCAATCCTGCAATTACATATTACTGGACACATTTAAGTTACGTGACCAAAAAATGCATTTGAAGTTACCACATAGGATATAAAGGTCCAACTGCCTTGCTAAATACAATGTTTTTAAAAAATCACCTACACTATTGCAGAAGATAGTCACTTTATTTTCAATTTGTGATCAGATCACACATCTCCTTTTGTAACAGAATGGGATGAAAACCTTTGGAATAAATATTTTTGAAGAGTAGCAGTCATGTTAATTCTTCTGTCACCCAACATTTTGAGCTCATTTTGTTCTTATAAAGTCTTCACAAATCAATGTTTCTTTTCTGAATTATACTATTACAAAGACTATTTCTTCCACGATCTTGTGATGTACCTATTTGTTAAAAGCAATTAGCCTGTGAGCCTTTCTGAAAAGTGATACAAGGAGACATTAGCAATAGGACCAGTGCAGCACCACAAATCCATGTAGGCTGAATTAATTTTTACGATTAACACAATCTGAAGAACACAAGTTGATGGAAATTTAAAAGAACTTACAAAGATCAAAGCATACTTGTCCTTCGAAAGTACTTTTTACTATTGTCAAAACCCCCAAATGAACACCTTTCTCAAAAGCGCAATGCCATGTATTCAGAGAAGCACAACTTCACATTTTTTAAGTCCCTTTTTACACCTTTGAAATGTTCTCCTAGTTGCCTTTTTATGGCAGCTCTCACCAACTCTCCAGGAGCATCTGGAAACATTGCCACAACATCTCCCAAAGGACAGGGCTAAAAGATAAAGCTTGGAAGCTTGGACTGTGAAGGACTTCAGGTTGCATTTAAATATCAGCAGTTAGGAACATTATTCTTATCCATAACCTGTAATATATTTTCTCTTGAGTACAGAAAAACTTAAGGAAAACTTGAGGATGGAAATTAATTTTCTATGTCTCTATTTTCCTGCCTTTTCTTTCAACCCTTCAGTCAATTACTCCCACCTTCAATATCACTCTGTTCTTTTGTCTTTATGTCTTAATTACCTTGACTTTTCTCTTCATTGTTATTATCATTTGCATATTTCTACTGTCTGAACAAGCCCAGTGTGATATTTAGCTCTCTGTTCAATACTTCTGTTAACTCCTTTGTGTGATCAAGTTACTGAACAAATAAGAACGAACACTTCAGCATTGCCTCCTCTGACTCAGACTCTGACTACTTGTTTTCTTTGCTCTTATCTGTTGCATGTATTCTCACTGCTCACTCAGCTGATAACTAGTTCTATAATGTACGTCCCAAAGCACTGCTTTCTGTATTGTTTAGTATCTTTAATTTCTCTTTAATGGAATGTAAACGGTTAGGTTTTCTTTTTAGATTTATTTTTAAATGAAAGGCCATACAGTTACACAAACTTTGTTGTAGCTTTATTATTTTGGTTGATGTTTTTGTTTTGCTTTTCCTGATGACCAAATTGCAGGTCTTTGAGAAACTACAGCTTTCACATGATTAACAGCAGACACTAAAAGACCGGTTAATAGCTCTGAGCCCATTCTTTCTTATTGAGTATCCTGTATCCGATGGTAAATCAAAACATGCATCTGGCTATGTGTATAATCTCAGAATGGGAGCACACAAAACCCCCATAGGGCAGCTGAACATGCTTCAGGCAATGCTATTACAACTGAACTATCCCTAATGGCTTCTCCCAGGAGCCCTAAGCTGAACATCAAATATGAGCAGTGGGGCTAGCTGGAATGAAGGCATGGGATTGCAATAGAGCACCCAGGATAGACCAAAATGTTAATATGCAGCTCTCTGATATTCTGCTTTCTCACAGTTGAGTGTTTGCTTCTGTGTCTCATTTACAACACAATATGCCAATGCTGCTCATTGGCTTTTCACAACAGTATCTGCATACTTCAGAAGTAACAAGTGAACTTAGTTTCACAGTATTGCTGCTACAGATCGTCCCTCTCCTGATTGTACTGATAGTGAACTGTGGAACACAGCCAGCAAGGTAAAGAATCCTATTTTAGATACTCAGTTTTCCACATTCAGGGGCTGATTGTCAGTGTATGTATGGCTATGCCCTATATTCTTCAGTTACGTCAAACTGTAGAGTGTAAGGAAAATTTCTGCTGATTTCTGCTGTAATGGGAGGTATTGGCCTTCTATCAAGCTGAAATTTTCTTCAGGTTCTTACGTCTGATTCTGAAAAAGATGATCACCTCTAGAAAGTTTAAGCCTGAACTTCCTTAGTTCATTTGAGAAACTGAGGGGCTTAGACAGGTACAATTCCAGAAGTCAAGATTCAGCTCTCTTAACCTTGAGGCTACCCCTTCTCCTCTCATTACATCTTGAGTCATAAGCTCGACTTTCGTTTCTGCAAGGAACAGGCAGAAACACGTATGAACGTGTATGAACAATCTCTGCTCACAGAGCACTCTAATGTCACACAAGCAACTGTAATACCTGAAACTTTCACATCCTTTGTTAACACAAGACTTTTTCCTCCATCTAGTCAATCACAATGCTAGCTCCTGCAGTTCTTAATCTGTTAAGGAACAGAATTTGTCTTCTCAATATACCTTCTTCTTTCCCTTGATCAAGTGGAAACCAAGGTATTTTCTTTTGAATATGAGAGACAGAAATGCCCAATTTAACTGTTGTCTAAACCCCTTTACTTCCACTTGTCATAGGACATTTAGCTCTCTGAAATAATCCACAGTTCATATTCTGTCATCCAACCTCTACTCAGAAAAGTAGAGTCTCCCATTCTTCATCATTGGTCTCTAATGTCAATATGTTAATTTCCAAATTTGACACAAAATTGCTCTTGTGATCTCAAATGGTCTTTGAACCACTCCCATCTTAAAACTACCTTCTACTTTCATGTATCAGTTATTGATACTACTCAACTTCTCCTGAATTTCATTCTTGTTCTTTGTTATTCCAAAGTGGAGTAGTGGCACAATTTTAAAAAATATGCCTATTGTTCCTATTAAATTTCTACTCCTGAAGCGGCCTCTTGAAAAGCCATTTCCTTTCTTCAAATTATACCACAAAACCTTTAATTTTACCTTCAGTTTAATAGCTTCCTACGAGGCTCTGTACTAAGAATGAAAAAAACAAAACAAAACAACCCACCCAGCTATTCTAGCTTCCTGCAGAGAATATAGACAAAGGACCATAAAGAGATGATTCGGGCAAGTCTGACTTTGAGCAGACTAACTACCTGTAATGCATAGAAATAAATTATCTTTTAACAGCAAGGTACAAAATATTTCAAAAAAAGTTAAAAAGTTAAAATATCTCACACGCAAAGCAGCCTTTGCCACCACGTTGTGTTATGCTAAATGTAGGAAGCATGAAGTATAATGGCAACTGAAGACTCATACAACTAGATCATTTTAAAAAAAATTGTATCTTTTTAGAACTGAAGAAGTGCAGTATATATATAGAAGAGGCTTCTGTCCATCACTTACTGATGTTTGCACCATCATAGCTCGCTGGTCCCGCATTTTTCGTACAATATCCAGTGGATAAACAGGTTGGTTTCTTTCAATTAAGCACATAGCTGTTTCCATAGTGACCAATACACCAGTGCGACCGATTCCAGCGCTGTGCAATGTAACAGAAAAATAGTCTATAAAATTAGGTTTTTGCAATGCACCAGATTTATATCACAGTCTTAATACTACGATATTAAGTCGCCTTAGAAATTACAGGAAGACCTTAAAAAAAAAAAACTAGAACAGAGCATGAAGCTTATCTTTAAAGCAACTTCAATAACATTTCCTGACAGTTATTAAAAAGAAAAGAATTTTATATAAATAAAGCCTCACTTAAAGTAAATGGATTTTCAACAAGTGTAACTACTTACAAATCTAAATGTACTGGTTTGGTATTTTTGACTAAAGGAGGTAAAAGCCAATTGACTGCTTTTTGACAGGCACTTGAACAGCAGAAAAAAAACCCAACAACAACTTTGCAGCACCATTCAAAATGAGGTTACAACAGTGGTAGAGGATAAAAATGGAGAACAACTTTGCAGATTATCAGCTCTGTGATAATTATCTGACTAAGTAATTTCACCAAAAGGTTGCAGGAGAAAGGGAGAGAAAAGAAACTTATCCTTTAGATACAACACCAGTGCTTCTGTCTTCAACAGTGAATGCTGGTATTGGCACAGTTTAACATTTTCGTCTAATTCAATGAATCTCCTGTCTTGCAAACTTTCCAAAGCAAATGCTATTCTAAGGCTGAAGCAAAGCTATAATCAGAATTTTAAAACATAAGTACCTGCAGTGAACAAGGACCGGCTCATTCTCTACTCTCTTTGGCCGCATACAGTTCACAAACTCCAAGAAGTCCATGGAATCATCAGGAACACCATGATCAGGCCAAGCAACGTACTGCAGATGGGTGACGGTGTGTTGTTGTTCTGTCTAAAATACAGTAAGGTTTTTAAAAAGCATTCAGTGTTATGACTCCTGTATTGATGTTTACTAGATACAAGTAATAATTTTCAGAGTAAGCATATTCTGCAGGTGCTGTAAGATGCATTAACATAGAAAATGTTTATACTTTATGATGAATTTTAAAATTACCAACATGTAATGCTTAAAAAGCATGCAGAAGACATACTCAGTAAATGAGGTATCAAGCTTAATTTCTCTGATCTAAACAGATTTTCTGTGTTTTAATTTATTTGCTACTGACCTATTATACCTTGATATCAATGACTGACCCAAGGTAAAATGCTACAAAAAACTTATGCATAATAGTACTATATAATGCTTGAAGGCCCCTTCCAACCCAAATCATTCTATGATTCTGTAATAGTTCAGAATAGGATGGAAGAAACAGCTGAAAACAGCACAAGAACTATTCAAAACAACATCAAAATAACAGGGTCTTGGGACTACACAATCGCAGCTCAACAGGATGGTATGAGACTGTATATAGACTATAGCATCGAGGAACGCTATGCTTGCATACTGTTTCAATGCTGTAAGGTGCATATCATCTGCTTATTACCTGCAGCACATTAAGTCCTCCCACTAAAAGAAAAAAAAAAACCAAAAAAAAACCCCCCAAAAAACCAAACCAAAACTGAATGTCATTTTTATCTAATTCTGCAATCCAAATCAGTCTCTCAAAGTACAGCTGCAGATCTATTCTAAATATGCATGTCTGTGTGTACTTATAGATTCAGTTATAATATAAAGTTGCTTGCAACATTTGCTAGCTCTGGTTTCTATTAGAAAACAATATATATATTGTTCATATACACATATTCATTGTGCATCTGTGAATGACTTCTGTACGACCTACAGAAGAGTATTTTTCTTTATGGAAGCAATATAACTAGTTAAAAGATTCAGTATGAAAAGCTCTTTTTCATTCAATTGTACCTAAAAAATGGTTTTACAGAAATTGCTTCAGTTTAGCTCTTTATTAACTTTGATTACGAAATCACTCAATCATCCTTGCCTTCACATTGGGCTCAACTGCTATGTTACAGATGTAACCAATGACTAAGGTGGGAAGGAAAAAACCTAAGACGCTCCTGAGCTCTGCTGCATTACGCAATGAGGATATCTCACTCTTCACAAACTGAGACACGTCATCATATTGTTCCCTTATTTCTTCCACACATTTAACAACAGTTAAACTGTTAGCTGCATTTTACCCATGCCTATTACTAGACCTAACATTTGACACACTACTGAAATAAAACTCTCCTTTATCACTGTGTTAGTCTATAAAAGCTGGCCTCTCCCTTGTGGTCCATGCAAGAATGTTTTCATGATGCTAGTGACTAAGAGATTTTTTTTTTTTCCCTTTTCCCTTAAGTCCACAACTACTGAAATACATGGCCTGTTTTAAATGCCTTCAACAGCTTGCTATCTTCTTCCACTTCAAGTGGTTTCACTCCCAGGGAGCAGGCTAGTAAGACACAGAAGACAAAATAACTACTGTGTTTATGTGTTTATTCCAGTCGAAGTAATTGCAGAAATTTACAATTGCCTCCAGGGATACAAAGATAAGCAACACAGCTCATACTTTCCTTCTTAAAGGCAGAGGCTGAGCAATCACAACTAAAAGGTCTAGCATAAGGCCCAAGTGGACAATGTAATCTACCATCAATGACCAAGTTCTCTGCAACACAAATTGCATTGGGATGTATCATCCAAGTCATCAAAAGACCTCACCATGACTAAGATCTCTGCAACAAAAAGCATAGCCTTTTTCTACTCAGTTTTGCCGCCATTATGTAGTTGAGCTTGACCAAATGATTACACTTTACATCTTTCTAAAATGCCACAGATTGAAAAACAAAAAAACATGACAAGAAAATGTCATTAAAAAGTTCTCTCTTGCAAATCTGTGTGTGCTTACTCAGAACCTCTTCAAAAGAGAAATGAGACAGCACAGCAATTACATGTAAGTTTAAGCTGATTCTCTTAAATTAGAGACATTTGAATTACAGCATTTGGGTGAGACAAAGACTTAATTCATTCTAAAATTATCCACGAGTGAAGATCCATATACCTTCCATGTGTATCAAGAACTTCAAGCCATGCATCACGGATAAGTGCCAATGGCACACCCCAGGATCACTCACAGTGATCTGTAGCATCAAAAGCCATTTTACAGTCTCAGAAAAGAGGAAAGAGATAACTTAATTTTTACTTATCAGTAATTCAGGCTCAAATCTAGAGAGCTGCATTTTTTTTTAAGTAGTTCATAGACATTAATTACAACAAGCATGTTACATAAGACTTATCTGGAGTAAGAATACACTGAAAGAACAAGCTGTTAGTCCTCAGAGCTGCTTCTTTTGGTGTGATCATCTTAATTTTCTGTTACATGCCCTATTCATTCCTAGAGACCAACACAGCTGTTTTTAATTATTCCAGGTATGCCTCAAGCTTCAGTATAGTTTTCTAGCTAGTTGTGTTTTGATATAATCAATTTTGATTCTTTCAGTTGGGCTCTTCTGAGGTGATTCAAATTGTTAAATCTTGACCATCACGCTACTTGCTTTTCAAAACGCACGAGTATTTTTAAACATTTAATTTTTATTAGTAAGTTAAACGTACTGTAAACAGTCGATATATTCATATACATTAGAACTAGTTTTTCTAATTCTAATACTTTTATGTCTCATGCAGAGTATATAAAACCAGTATTCTGATGAAGTCTAGATTTTAAGTTATTTTCAGTGGCTTGGTTTGTTTTTTCCTCTAGTATAACATCTTCAAGTCTTTACACTCATAATGAAAGTCAGCTTTTAAATTCAGAAAATGTCAGCCAAATACCACCACACATGGAAACAACTTGCATTAAAAGACCATCATGGTTACTAAAATCTAGCACTCATACATTTTAAAAAGTGCCAGAATTATAATTACTGGTCCCATAGATAGCCTCACTGTACATATCCTATTAAGAATAATTATTTTTAAACACATTATTTCTGTCAGACCCCGCTTCTTTGTACAATCCTGGTAATGGAAAATAAAGAGGTAGCTCCTTATTATACTCAAGTTGCTGTCTAAATCACTATTCTCTGCAAGTCAGCTTAAATCCTTTCCACAAATTTATGGTTTTTGTACTGTGATTTTTAATGACAGTCATTATTGTAGCATCCTAATGACTGATAAATGTAGAATTTATCTTTATAAAATCTGGCTTTATTAGTCCTGTTTTATAAGCCTAAACTTACAGAAAGTAAAACAGTAAGAGTTGCTCGTGGCCTTGTGACTTCATTTGCCTAACTTGACATTACGCATCTTGCTGTTCCAAAAACATTTAATGTTTTTTGCACTCACATGGACTGATTCATTTTAATTTATGTATTTAGTATTTCCACAAATCAGCATTCAAAAAAATGAGTCCAAAAAGCCCAATGACATTTCTGAATTATGTAATTAGCCCGGTTTATCATCAGCCATTTAGCTGCTTCACCATGTTGACCCATATTTACTTAGCAAGGAGGTCTAAGACATCATATCTGTCCCAAGTTATTTGTTACTGTCCTTCAGATAATGGTTAGATGTCAGAAAAAAAAGACGTACTTGTACCTACCCCTCCTATAAATATGCAAGACACCTTACTGCAAATGCAACTTCCTTGCGGTTACGCTGGCATCCTGGATTTTGCTCAAAAATACAGGGTAAAGACACATGATATTTTTTAAGTCTGCCATTGGGATTGCAACTTCTAACAAAGTATAGGACTGTCAGAGCTAATGCCTCAAATGGCTGCTGTAACACCTATAACAATCTCATTGTCAAGATCTTCAGCCACAAAAATATCCATTCTTCATCTTTCTGCAACTTGTAGTTTTGTTTATAATTACACCAAAAGGCAGGCTTCCTTGTTTCATTCTTCTAAAATGACTCTCCCTGATTAATAAAGGAATCGTTGTTCTTCAAACAACAGACACAGCTTAGAATGATAATACCCAGATAGAAAGAAGGAAATTTAGGCTTGAAAGGTCAACCTTGATTTTGACTTTTCTTAAAGTCCAAGCAATTGATTTTGCATTTTACCTTTTCATTTCATGTCCCTTTTGATCTAGGTTATAATATAATTTTCAATTAAAAAAAAAAAAGAAAAGAAAAGAAAAGAAAGAAAATTTCACCATGTAGAAATACATTAACCTTTAAATGGTCCTATTATCTTCTAGCAGGAAGAGGTATGTTATTCTTTGCTAGGTGGCTTCACAAATGTACCATGAAAGCCAAAACTTAGTGATCAGGGTTAAGGCCTAAGTTAAGAGTAGATAGTGGTTATTTCTTTGGACCACTGTTCCTACCTCATTATGCTTCTATACACCCTTGTCATAACACCTTTAATCTACTTTCATTCTTCAGTTATCATCCAAAACCAACTCATTCTCTTCTACCACAAGTACTTGACACAACAGAACATGTTCAGTGCAGACATTTTTCAGAGAAGCCTTTAAAATACCTCTGCAGTGCAACAGGTTTGTTCAAAACATTTATGACATGATTGGATTTATACAGATTTCTTTGCAAAGAGAAAATACAAGGTCTTATTTACTGTGTGGAAGCAAAAGTTCCAGTGACCAATCTAAGAATCTTTAACATGAGAAAACTCAACATTTCCTCCACAAACTGTTGTATGACATGTATCTGGCAAGGAAGACAAATGGCATGGAAAGCCTCAGCCCAAACAATTAAGATGTGTAAAAGCTAGAGATTCTGTTTTCGTCTGTTTATAGCAGAAGGTGCTGGCAGTATAGTCATTTACATTGCTGCCTTTGTTTCATCTAATATCAACTTAACACAGTCACTAGAAGGCCTACATGCTCGTCATTCACAAACGGAAAGACACCAGTCATTCTTCATCTTGCAATTTTACCTCCTCCCTTCAGCAAAGAGCAACATCCTTTCTTAGCAAAATGAAATATGCTTAATCTTCGTTTGAATTGCTGCATCAATTGATTTAATTTTTTCTTCAAACCATCCCCTCCATTATTGTGATGTCCACAGAAAGTGGCAGCTTTTAAATTAAAAAGGAGCTAATCTCCCCAAATCCCTCTATTTGCATTGTCATTGTCTGTACAATCATGCTAAATAGTCCAAATTATGACACAAGGAATTGTCTTAATTACCTTGACTTAGGTTGTTTATAAGGGATAAGTGCTCTCTGGTGGGACTCACTCCTCATTCATTATAGCAATGCTATAACTTGTCTTTAAAGGATGAAATTCAAACAATTTTTGAACATCTTGAATTTTTTTTTGTTTGAATTATTTAGTTTAGTTAATAAAACTAATCAGGTGGGAGCATGATAGGGCACTTTGGAAACAAGTAAAAAGGTGTGGCAACTACTAGCATAAGATGTGGCAGAATAAAAATAACCAAACTTGCAAAATTAGAGTTCTTCAAAATTACGTGAATAATATACTTCAGGAAGTATCATCTCCATAGCCTTGCTAAGTTCCATGGCTGAGTTCTAGTTACACTTAACTGAAATAAAGAAAAGTGCTTGTTTAAGCAAGGGAAAGCAGCAAAAAAGTTTTTTTCAAAACATAACTGGATGAAATTGGTGAGATTTAATGGACAATGATACATTGCAAAGCAATTATCTTAAGGGAAACTGAACGGAAGTTTGCTCCAGGCCTCCCATGGTATTTTTTCAATGATTAAAAAGAAATATTTATCTTGTTTTACCAAATAGTGCTCTGTGTGATGAATTTTGCACACAATTTCTTTCCTTTGGTCTGTTTGTTCTGGTCCTGAAGCTTTTTTAAAAAATAACAAAAAAAGTGAACCTCAAAAAAACCAAATGTGGTGTTTTATTTGCTTTTCTTTCATTTTGCTACAGGATAGCCTTCAATCTTGGTCTTGAAAAGAAAAGGCAGGAAATTAATCCTTATTTCGTTTCATGAGGCTTAGAAAGCTCACAAATATTTCACAGATTTGCAGTCATTTGCTGATCTTAAATGAAAGGTAAAGCAGCACTGAGTTAAACCGCGTCAGAAAAATCCTAAAAGGTTTCTTGTTCCTCGAGTCTTCTGAACATATTTGAACAAAAGGCCAAGGGCATCATTTCATAAACTTCTCTTTTGAGGTATATTCCCCTAAAGACAAATTTGAAATTTGTGCAACTTAATTCACAGTAAACTCTTTCACAAATATGTCTTTCCAACAGAAATCAAGTCTCTTTTGAGTTTGGAAGCTTGATCTATCTTTCTATTAAAAGCTACTTGTCTTCATAAAGACCTGATCAATGATGCTCACGTTATTTCAGGGAATAATAAAACCCTGGTTTGAATTCAGATGACTTTTTATGTATTCTTCAAAGAATTCAATAGTATCCGGGAGAGGTAGTACATATAAAGCTTTGCAAAGTCTACTCAAACACAAGATGCCTCTAAAAGAATACATTTGGTCAGCTTTAAGAAAGCAGCTCAAATGACATGTAAAACAAGGAGATACTTCAGTGTTTTAGAGAGTTCTTTTGCTATGTTTTAACAAGCTACAAAGATTTTTATTTCCATTTGAAATGCCAAATGCACACAGAGCTATCAATTATTAGGGTCATATTTTTACTGTACAGACAGCTCAATGCTGAGTGTTCTTTTTACTGTAGCCACTTTATTTAAGTGTACAAATAAACCAGCCTTTATTGGAAAAAAACCAAACCAAAACAAACCCCCTCAAAACAACCTTGCCCTCACTGCAACAAGTGCACCTCCACCTAGGAGTAGCATTAGCATGCTTTTGTCTAAACTAGATGAAATTATGCAAGCATATGCCTTTGCATTCAAAACGATGTTCTCAACTGAGAGCTATCAGGAAACAGCTTACACAGTTGAAGATCCTTCTAACTTTCACATCTGTTAACATGTCTATAAAGGCACACTATATTCTCACACAACCTTATCTCAAAAAGAATAAACCTGTATTAAAAAAATTGACTGCCCCATTCTCATTAGGATTTTGACTTATCACGTGCTAGTAAATAGACACCTGAAGTGAAAACCAGTGTAAAACACTTCATACTGAGTAGTCACAGGTGAATCTACTCAAAATTATGTACTGGTTTGATAAATACTAACCAAGAAAAAGAACAAGTATTTGAAAAGAGTAAACTAATATTTACATGAAGCAATCAAGTGACTTGAGTGACAGGAACTAAAAGTTTGTCTACATATACCCTGCAGTACTGCTTTAATGAGGTTAACTTCTTCTGTGCTGACATTCAAGTTTATCACTTACAGATCAGTTGGCTGAAGAACAGAACCAAAATCATGCTGCTCCATGACTGGATAGTTTTTCATAGCTAGAAACTGAAACACTAAACCATCTGAACCGAAAGACCTTTAACTACTGGCATCTCACATGTTTATGACATTAAAACAAATTCAGATGTACCTTCAAGTGATAGATTAAGCTACAAATTTATGACACTAAAGGACTGGTCATCTTGCTGTAAGAACATTAAGTGTTACATTTTAAAACAGCTATTTCCTTTTTCTTACTACTAGCAATTCCAGTAACAGTAAAATCTAGTTAACTATACAGAAGTTTAAAAGATAGAGTCGTATTGGAACTGTAAATTAGCATTTGGCCAGTACGCAGTTTGACAGCAGAAATCCTTTATGTTTTTAGAAAATACTTGTGACCATAGAATTTTGGAGAGATGAAGAGGGAAATGTTTAAGAAATGTAAGACAACCTACAAACAAAAGCCAAACTTCATCCCCTGTATTCAGGCTGTGGGAAGTCTAGATGTGATCTGAACATAGATTTCACAGCACAAGCTGATATTCAAGAAGCATTCCATGTATTTAACTTTCTCTTTGCTTTACAACTCTTCCACTAGCATAAACAGCAACAGAATACAATGGAGTATATTTCAATTGAGATATATAAGGATCTTTTTTCTTTTAAAAAAATCTGACTAAAGACAATGAAAAAAAACTGGTGAGGTTCTGCACCTTCTCTCAAAACAACATTATTGCACTTCACTTTTGTTAGCTATTCTAGCTGCATGTGCCATTAACCAAGTGGCCCATATTTCATCCCTGAAAAAGCACAGTTACTTAGAAAAAAATTCTAATTGAAAATCCAAATACTTGAAGAGTCAGTGACTGCAAAACTATTTACAGAAAAGCACTAAACTTCTTTATGAAGCTTATGACAGTACCGCTACAGCATAATGTACTAATGTATTAAAAGTACTTTTTTGAAGAAGCTCTAAAGAAATAATCATACTACGTTAATTCATATAATACATGCATAATCTTTTTATAAAAATGCATATATATATATGCACAGGTGTATATTCACACAGAGATGCACATGCTCAGACAGAGTCTATATCTATGTATCTATACATGTAGTTATTCAGCTTGATTGGGGACAATTAAAGAAAACAGACATTTACCTCAACATTTGTAATCACCATTTCTCTAACAACATAAGCAATCGTACAGTCTTCAGAGTGGCATCTGACACGGAAGCGGCCATATTCCATTACATCTGGTGGATCAGGCCAATACTGATGACATTTGGTCTGTAAAGAAAATTAAGCACACATTATCAAGACTGTATACAAGCACCTCTGTTTGCAGCCTCTCCTTCTATGCTGTAGTTCAGGGAATTCAAGGAGCAGTGTAAAATCTGTTCTTGTTTGTTGGTGAGGTGTTTACAGCCAAATTGGAAAAGAACATGACAAAATAGGATAAATTATCTATGAATTTTTTTTTAGTAATTTATAGCAAAAATTCAGGTAAATCGGATGCAAGATGCTTTCTGTCTGGCAGTTATGTGCAATTGCTAAAAAAGACTTCTCAAGGCATAATGTAGATGAGAAACAGATGGATTTATCATGGCTTAAGAAGAAAAGTGTAGGGGGCAAATTTACAACTAACTTCAGCCACCTAATAGCAGGCTATAGCCAAGACAGAGCCACACCTTTCTTTGAAGTGAAGAATGAAAGTACAAGAGGCGATTAAAAAAAAATATGTAAAAAGGGAAATTCTGATCAGATATGGCAAAAAAATTCTATGACGATGGTCAAGCACAGAAACAAGATGTCCTATGAGGCTGTGGAATCTCCATCATTGGAAATACTCAAAACTTAACTGATGTGACACTGTGCAACCTGCCCCTGCGTTGAGCAGAGAAGAGTGGACTAGGTATCTCCATAGGTCCCTTCAAACCTAGATTATTCTTAGACCTTTGAAGCAAGATCATGCTGGAATGTAAAAAGTAGTGCGAAACAGTCTATTGCCCCCTATTCCAACATTGCAGTCTTGCAGCTGAGGGAAAGAGCAAGGCAGGCTCCACTTCTGAAGGCCCTAAGAGATAACTCATTCTGCGCGGAGAGAGGGAGCAGCCAGGAATACTCAACAGCACTGTCACTCCTCAACATGCACCCTCCAGAAGTTCAGTGTGCCTGGTACTTGTCTGGCTGCTTCCATGAGAACAGTTTCAGTTTTCCTCTCCCTGAAAACAAGTGGTGAAGGTAATGAAGTGACCCTATCAATCTTCTAAAGATTGATGCCCTAACTCAGGTATTAGTTTTCAGGCCACTAAGAGCTATGTGTTACTTCAGTTTCCGACAGGAATTCACTGAATGGGAAAAACATCTTCAGTCTTCCATTTGATTGTATTTTGTGTTTTAAGGCAAATATATTTTTAAAACACAGAATAACGCTTACAAACGTTAGTAGCAAGAATAATATATAGAAAGTTATTGCAGGCACAACAATCTGCAGTAACTTGGACATATAATGAAAGCTGTCCTTCACACTTTCTAGGGAAAACTGAGCTCAGAAATTGGAAGAATTGATAAAAACTTTAGTTCATGTGTGTGTCATTTATCAAAGAGATTTATATTTCCTCTTCTATGTCAGATGCAAGACTGAAGACAGAGATCTTCTCTTTGATGACTAATCGTATCCAAATGCTAAATTTATAAACAAAAACCCAGAAACAAACGTATTGATGCAGAAAAGTGTAATTTGCCCTCTGCCTCAGACAGTTTTCATGCAAGCCCATAATGGCTTAACTTTCAAGCCAACCAACGTGTGACAGTCAAAGTAATGCATGTGAATGCACCTGATGTACAGTACATGCAGTTTGAGGTATACCAAAATACAAATGAGAGCTGAAGTGGAATTCAAATATTAAGATTACACCCATGAAATACCCTATCTTTTCTAAAAGAAAATAGATTAATCAATTCTGCATAGAACCATAAAGAATCATTTTCTCCCCTGTCTTCTGCTGCTGGTAGAAGAGGCTGATCTTCAGATCCCTACCGCTCTACTGTAGAAATAATAGTCTTCCTTTTTCTGGTTCACCTTCTAAAGGCAGATAAGATCGGCACATCTAGTCAGTGTACATGTAAGTTTTGTAGAAACAATCCTAATGCCAATATCTATTCCTCATTTTAAAAGATAAGGTTAGAACAGCACTGATGATAGAAAGTTTGCCAACTCATTTCCCATCTAATCAAAGGCTGAAATATGGAATAGACTGAACTTGAGAAGTATTTCAATGAGATACTAGTTCAGTGAAATCTTTGTCCGCTGAAGACAGTTCAAGTTTGCCCATCAACATAAATGTTTCAACATTTCATCCCAGTAATTGAATATTGTCATCTTCCATTTCTACAACTCCAGTCTTGTAAATAATTACCATCATGTAATAAATATAAACGAAGTAGTTTCCAAGTACAAGTCCACTGGACTTATGAGAAAGGCAGACTAAAGAAAAAGTCCAGCTGAGCTCTAAAAAAATCCAAGGGACTCATAAAAACCACCTTGACAACTCCCCAGACACTGTAGTGAAAACTTTATTTAATTGTGTATGACCAAAACACCTGAGCTATAATTGTCTGCTTCACTGCCTATACATTTTAATAATAATTTTTATTAGCTCCAAAAGAAACCCAAGAAATTTATATTCCCCAACATGTTTATATTTCAGCCTTAGTTAATTTGGATTCTCTGTCAACTTACCAACATTGTCTCTGCCATCTACAACATTTTTTTCTAAAACTTCTTTTTAAATTAATACAGAGTGGTAACAGCTGGAAATTTTGAAATGTTAAAATTACTTTAATTCTACCTTTCTTAAGGGTTCAATTTGCAATGGCTTGAAATCCAAATTTTAACCATTATTCCTGAAACTTTTACTATGGTAACTTACTTGAAATACTTTCCCCTTTAAATTCAAGCAAAAATAATTCATCCATTTCTAAAAAATGAACATTGCTGGAGTAAAGGAAAAATAAGTTTTTTATCCCATAATACAAATCTTAACACCACTGAAAAGAGAAATTCTAGAATGCAAAACCTCCAGGGTTTGGGAAAAGGCTTGGCATTTGGCAATGAGGATACTCTAGCAAGAACATATATCTTTTTCTGTCCCTGAAAATTCAACCACAAACTGGGCAAGTGTAAATCTCTGAAAATAAACAAAACTCAGAAAAAGTGTTTAGTGTATAAAGGTACCAGCAGGATGGTTAGAAGTTAGCACAAATTGCCTTGAAGGTTCCAACTCACTGAGCAAAGTACAGACTAGTAGTTACCTGTGTTTCTCCTCAGCACAAGGAAAAGAAAGCAGCAAGCTATTTTGACCACAATTCAGTTGAAAGATGAAGGGAGCATTTTTGTGCCAGGTGACGTTCATTAATGTCTGTCTTCATGAACAGCTAGGTAACCCTACCATGGTTAAAATCTGTTGCTTTTCAGCTTTCACACTCCTTTCATACATTTCAATAAGGAATTACATTGTTGCTTAACTGTCCCTACTTAAATCAAGCATTATGCTGTTTATTACCTCAAAGACTCACTCTCTTGCTTTCCAAAAACATTAGTTTTTGACTGGGATGCCAGATAAACTTGACAGTGTAGGATAATTTGACAGTGTAGGACAGATCATATAGGAAATACAGACAAAGGTTACAGTGAAGGCATACAAGAGTCATCATCATCTCCATCTCTTAAAAAAAACCTGTCCGGTTTTCAGCTTCTAAAACTTCAAAACCAATCCCTTTATGTACATTAATAATCTAAAAGCTTCAGCTTTAAAACTACAAAAGATATGTTAAATCAAAGTACAACAAAATACATCAGATATTGCTTTAATTTTCACTGTATTATTCTGAAATTAATGGAGTGCTAGAATTTATTTAAACAGAATTAAAAGAATGATAAAAGCAATTCTAGGAAAGAACCTACGACATAAATAAAAGTAAGCAGGTTAAATTCTGACCACTGGCAGTGGTAACACTAGTAAGTACTGCAATGGTAGACTCTTTTTTGAAGGCAGACTGCAAGTTTTGCTCAATATGCTCAATGCTTCCAGATGTCTGCTGAATTGTTAGGAGAGCAAGTGCCACATGGAGATTAGTTCTCAGAGGGGGAAAAAAGACAGCACGTAGTATCTGGCTGATCAGCAAAACGGAGTCAATGCAGTGATTTCTGTTTATCAGACAGATGGTTTGTTTTCAAGGAAGCATAACAAAGAAAATTGCAAAGTATCTGTTCCTCCAAGTAATTCAGAGTGCCTGGCCTTCAGAGAAATGATTGAACTGAATAAGCTGGCCTATTTTAGGCTTATTTAATTGTAACAATGGGAAAGATTTAAAGGCACAGTACATTTCTTCAGTATACAAAGAACCTGGACACTTACCCGTCCTCGTTCAGTAAGAGTTGTTAACATGATGATCAGTGACAATTTGTGATCCCAGACTACTTGCCAGAAGTGTGCACATGTGTGTGGAAGAGGCCCCTGAGTAGCAATGTACCTGTTCACAATGCCCACAGAAGGAATTTCCATCTATAAAGAGAAAAAAAAAATATTATGTGACATTTGCTCTTACCACTCAAGTACTATTTTAATTCACCATTTCATTCAAACAGGATGTTTTAAGGGAAGATTAAGTCAACTAATAAAACAATCAAGATCACAATTTATTATGTGAAAAAAAATCTTTAAATACTTAATTTAAACCAGACGTATACTAGAGATTCTATAGTCCTTAATGCTTTACTAGGAAGAGATGATGAATACTGAAAACGTATTTGAAAACTTGAAACTGCAAAGCTTTCCAAATGTTCTTTAATATTTAGTAAGGAATAATGGCAAGGTATACCAAAGGCACACTAGCAAAAGCTGTTTATTGCCTGATAATAGACACAGTAAGGTAATAGCTGATTCTGTGATTTAGGTGCTTATCTTAAGTATCTGACACAAATGTGCACACACACACACATATATATATTTTCCCCTCTTTTTCCTGTCTCCCAGTCTACACACAAGATTAGGGTAATCAGGGCTCTTGTTTATCTTCTGGACCCTTCAGAGCATAATTGGTAGGCCATAAGTGGTTCTAGAGGGAAAAAGGCTTAGTTTTAAGCTATAGGAGGCAACCTGAGCATTTGCAGTATATAGAAAGGTAAAACAATTTTTACTCATTAAAGACTCTGCACTTATCACAGTGCTTGCATCTACTATGTATCAAGATGGCCACTTGTTTCACAAGAGAAACTTCATCTTTTGCATTATGAATCTTTACATCTTTTACATTTACAAGTCCCCAAAATATAAAATGAAAACCCCTTATTCCTTAAAAAGGTTAAACTTAGTCTGCTATCATAATCGACAGCGAGCAAATGCAGGTCTCTTTATGACTTACATTCACATAATTCGCATTAATGTAATCTTCATCTCCTTGCAATATTATCCTCGTGGCATCATCTGCACACAAACCAAAAAAAGAGGGAATAAAATTAGCAATTAAGGGGCATGCTTCCCTTCTATTAAGTAAAAAATCTGAGGAATTGCAGACACACAAACAGCAGAATACAAACCAGAATAATTACCTTTTTGAAAATAAAATGAATAATTATACGACTTTGATTAGATAATGAAATATTTAATCAAGAAGTTCAATACAACAGTTTTATAAGCTATCATTTAGAGGATAAAGCAAAATAGGCAGAAACTGTACTTAATACTCACAAGGCAGAACATCTTTGTATCTATTCTTGTCCATATTCTGAGGTACCTTTGCACATGTAACAGCCAACCCTGGTTTCTTTCTATAAAGTTGCTGCAAAACAGAATTAAAAATGGTAGGATTTTGAGGGATATAATCATGTTATACACACAGAAATAGATTCACATGAAAATACACAGACTGAAAAAAAAATAAGTTATTTTCTTTAATCTTTTTCCTAAGCATCTGCAAAATTCACCTGAGAAGTTTTTGTATTTAATATGACAAGAATTTCTGTTACTGCTAGCCCATCATCATCTCTAGAAGAATTTATAGAGGGGAAAAAAAGAGGATATGTGAAAGTCATTGATATAAACCATTTCCCTGCAAGGTTGCCTTTTTCTTATAAAGCTGTGGGCAAGAAGGAAAACAGCGGTCGAAGGTGGAAGAAGTGAGCAATAAAAGACATCAGAAGGAAAAAATAGCTGCAGCCTGATATTTTCTGGAATCAACTGTAATATAAAAAATTTAGACAAATTTTTATTCTCTGGACTAAAACCACCACATTCAATCCTGCAAGCACCAGAAAAAAAACAAAGCTTCAATGTAACACAATCTCTTAACACGTCGCTTCATTTCTTTTAGGCCAACTCCTATCTTGCAAACTGTATCTGGAGTAAATGTAAGCATACAAGTGTATAACCAAAATTTTACAGTCAAAGTGCATTAAGTGCATTATACAATGCAACAAAAGTTAGGGGGGAAAAACAACAATAACAAAAAAATATAAAAAAATTATACAACTACAGGTTTTCTATATTAAACAGACATGAAAGCAACTTACAACTGAGTTATTAACCTGGCTGTGCTGGAGTTTTATATGCTTCTTTGAACGCTTACCAAAGAGCTCATTATATCTTACAGGTTTGATGAAGATTTAGAATATGGTTCCATATATAAAATGGAATGAAACAAATAGGAGGCAAGAAATCCCCTACTTCAGTTGAGACAAAAAAGGAACAACACACAAAAAGCTTATTCTATTGTGAGATTTACTGAATCCTAAGATTTAGTATTACAGCTCACCACGTTTTTCAACTTGAACAGCATAAATAAGGTATGTGAGAAGAGAACTTGATAATATATGTAACTGAACAGCTTCTATCAGTTATAACTCAAGTTCCATTCCACTAGAGCCAAGTTGCAAATTCTGCTTTTTTTTTTTTGGGAAACAAGGAAGAATAATTTAACTTGAAGTAACAACTCTGGAGCTTCATTATTGTTGCCTGGCAAAAAGTCATTTGCCATTGACAAACTTCTTAAATTCTGCTTAAGTGGACGGAGATATTCTGGAAAAAATTGATCATTCATAGTTTACTGGCTAATTATTATTTTACCAATGTGAATGGAGAGTTTGAGACACACAAAAGCTGATGAGATGACGCTGCAATTGTCTCTGCTTCTGAAGATCACTAAACAATGTACTCGAACAAAGAAAGCCACTACACTGTCCCCCAGTTCATTAGATTTCATAAGGATTTTGAGCTTTTTTTTTTGTTACATCAGCATCTTTTTACAAACACTGTCAGGAAAAAAAAAAAAATCATAAAGAATCAAATATCTTATGAAGATTATTACAGGAACTTTGTGCACAAATTTAGTCAACCACTTCGACAATTAAGAAAGTATTCAAAGACTAGTTCATATCTTTTTTGAGTTACTGTTTCAACAGCTAACAGACTCATTGCTATTGCTGCATTGCAACCAGTGTTGTGGATTTTGGAAAGCAGCTATGAACCATAGTCTACAATTCCTTAAAAAAACAAATAAACAAACAAAGGAGAATCTTAACTCTCAAAAATCTTGGAAACGAAGCAAACCTCATGAAAAGAGTGGTTATGCAATAAGCAATACCACAGTTCTTTAGCCACCACCATTAAATCTTATGGCATTTGAAAAAACAGTGGAGGAAAAGTATCAAAATTGGGAAAAATTGTATTGCTGTTCTGCAGGTTTTCAGTGTCAGAAAGGGTTACTCCAGAACTCCACAATGTGACATTAATAAATCGTAATAATCAACATTTCTCCAAAACTGCTATAAATGTTTGGATCCAGAACAGCAAAACAAGCACAAACATACATACATTGTACTCTCTTGTCATTAGAGAAGCAGCTAAATTATCTTTCGGAATTTCTTATGCTAGCACTGAAGGAGCTAATGTAATAAACTATAAAAACATTTTATTAGTCAATTTTCTATGCCATTCCTTGCTAACACATTGAAGAACATGACAAACATTAATTCATTAATCTATACAGCAGTTCTTCAAAGTCTCATCCTATATACAGGGGAATCTCACCTATGAAGTAATCTGCCCAGGAAGTAATCGTTAATGTTTTAGATTGCCAAGGAGAAACACCACAGAACTGGACATTACAAATGGTCCTGCAAATGGAAATTAACATTCCAACACTTTCTTATCAGGCTCTAAGAGAAGATGATGAGGAACCCATGAAAGATGTTATTCCATGAAAGAAGGCAACACAAGAACTTGAAACCCTAACTTAAGGTATAAAAGATGTTTTAGAAATGTCACTAAGCAGCACGGAAAAAGAAACAAAGTACAAGATTGATCTCTGTCAAAATCCCACTATTCTACTCAATAAAGCAATTAAGAAAAAAAAAATTAATTTAGTAAGCTTTGGGTACTTGAGCTAGAAACATGTTAATTAAAACATTTTTCTCAGCAGATGATGTTTTATGCAAAACTGTTAACTCATTCTTCCCTATCCTAAGTAGTGAAGGGTGAAACTGATGGGCAAGTCACATTCTTGCTCTCTTGTGACAAGACTGAATGGGAGCAATGAGATTTCCAATTAATTAAGACCTTACATTACTTGCCTGTCACAACTATTGGTCTACATTAATGGCATTTGAGAGTTGAGTATTACCTACCTCAAATTGAATAAGGACAGTCCCACTTTCCAGCCCTCTCCTTAGCTGCTCCATAGTCTCCTCCAGTGTATCACCACCATATTCAGAACAGACAGGAAGAAGAGATTCCAGGAGATTGTGGGAATCTGCTTCGTCTTCTGATTTAGGCTCCACAGACTGTTTAATTACTGAAAGATGGATTGAAAATTAAAATACATACAGCATTAACGTGTTTGCAACACATATTAAAATTTACCAGCTTGCAAGGACAAAGTTTGTAAAGACAAGGCCTCAGGAAAGCAAATTGCAACACATTTAACTACATTTATTTACATACTACATTACTGTAGAAACTACTAAGAGTAAAATGTCCTTATAACCTTTCAGAAAATGAAACTTCTCAAGGCGCCTATCTGTGAAAGCAAAGAGCTTGACTTCCAAGCACAAAGAGCTTTTTGCTGCAACCCTGTCTTAAACAACGAACTGCTGAATGAATCACATCATCCACCATGGTAAAAAACAAATGCCTAAAAAAGTTGAGCATAATTAATGGAATATATCTAGAAGAAGCTTATATAAGTTTGGAAGCCCAACAGCAAAATGAACACATACTTACATTGTACTCCCTAGCCATTAAAGAAGCAACTAAATTACATTTTGCAATTTCTTATGCAAACACTGGAGAAACTAACTTAATAAACTACAAAAAAAAAGTATTACTTTTCTATGACATTCCTTGATAACATGTTGAAGAACATGACAAACATTAATGAATTAATCTACATAGTAGTTCTGCCTCTGTGAAAGCTATTGTAGCACCACATGTGTCCAGCTGTGGTTATTTTCTCCAATGATCAGAGTGGCTCATACTTCAGAAAATGGGGAGCTGTTCATACTCATGCCTATACAAACGACTGGCATGGGGCCACAGGTTATCTCTAGCTAAGAGCAGACTTCTCTTATCTGCAAGTAGGAAGGGAACTAGAAAGTTTAAGGGAAGACTAAACACTGCATAAAGCCAGTGGAAAGGTCTACAATAATAGCAGGATAACTCATCCTAGAACCATAAGAAATTTTAAATAAAGTAAATGCTACATTTAGTATCACTTAGGCAGTTTTATTCTCTCCTCTTTCTCAGTGATACATAATCCCTTCAGATTTTTAAGTTTTAATGTAATCAGAAAAGCTGTGTAAAGCCTTTCCATAACCACGTGTGTTAAGGTCTTACCATAGCTCTTAAGGAAAGTAAATAATAAACTAGAAGTTTCACATAATCCAAAAGCTCTGGGGATCTGCATGTCTTTAATAAAGAGCAAGCAAAACTAAACTGGATAGGTTCCCCATATTTTAAATATACAGGCTTAAGACTCTGAGTATTTCAGACATTGTCTCCTGTTAGCAAGTAGCCAGCACAGGTCAAGCTCAATATTGTCACAAAACGTCTACTGTAAGAATGGAAAAAAAAAGAAAAAAAAAAAAAAAAAAAAAAAAAAAAAAATTAAAAAAAGAAGCTTGACTAGTTTCCTTGTACAATTGTGCTGAAGAACAGCCCATGGGTATTTGCAAATCCACAACTGGGGATTCATGAAATTACGCATATTTACAAAAAAAAATTCTACTTTTGCAAGGGACTATTTGTTCTCATAGATTTTTAGACTTAAAAAATAGGAAGAAATTCTAACTTGATAGATTTTCTGTTGCAGTGGTAAGAACCTATATAGTTAAAGCTATTTGTACTACTAATTCAAATGCAGGGAGATCTACTTTTTAGCACAGACCTATTCCCAGTGTACTGAGAAAGCATATACACAGAAGAGGGTATACCATCAAGTGTAAGAGCAACAGTCTCAAAAAACATTAGAAGTGAATAAAATTAGCCCAGTTACCTTTCCGTCTGATCAAAAGTGCAAGCTCTCTTGTGTGAGATTCTCTGCTGGCTTTTATGAACATGACCACTTGGTCATGAGTGTGCTCTGAGATATCTCGGCCATTAATTAACACTATCTGATCACCTTCATTCAGTTTTGGAATGCATTTATCAGCCTGTTTCAAGACCAAAGAAACACATTAATGTCATTGCATCCATTCATGTAAGCAGGAACACATCAGGACATTAAGTTGATCATGCAAGCAAAATCATCAGAGTTCTCCTGACAAGATTTCATCTTCTGTAGCAGAAGTTCTATCACAGGATTCATATCTAAAGCTGTCTTGCTTCAAAGCCTCTCAATGAAGATAAGAAACAGTTCAAACAGTATATTGATAGTTAAAAAAATAATTTGTATTTATCAAACAGTCATCAGATTGCTCTCAAAGATCTAAATTTCAGACTCCAAGCCTCAATAACCAGTGGTTACAGCCATTCGCAAATTAATTTCTGGAAAAAGTGTTTTGGACATATAAGATAACATGCTTAAGTTTTCATGCAGTGAATACTGAGAAGTCCAAACATGATTTTGATGAACATAATGTAAGTAACATAACATTCCCCAGGCATGCACTTTTTAAAATTTACAGAAATCCATACATATTTTCATATTTTTATTACTTATCAGATTCTTGTTTGGTGGATATCAAATGATATCTACAAATAGAGAACATTCTTCCTCATTTCAGTCACTGAAAATTTTAACAAGAAGCTGCAGGTAAGTACTCAAGCTACGATGCTCAAACACCCTGCATTTGTAACAAATTCTTTTGCTCCCTGTGCTGCAGAGAACAAAAGAAGGTTTTCCCTCATCTCAAAGGAAAACTCCCATTATGTCTTGTCTTGGATACAGCAATTTAGATTAACTGCTGAACTCTAGGGTTTGTTTGGCTTTTTTCTGTCGTACTCCTTAGCGTGCTTAGCTCTAAGTTAAGTGCAAAGCAATCCAAGGTATGGTCAGAATATTATGATGATGATGCTACAAAGATGATTAAGAGACTAGAGCATCTTTAATATGAGGAACACCTAAGAGAGCTGGGAGTGCATAGCCTAGAGAAGAGAAGGCTCAGCTGGGGATCTTATCAATGTATATAAATACTTGAAGGGAAGGTGCGAGAAGACAGAGTCAGACTGTCTTTGGTGGTGCCCAGTGACAGGACAAGAGGCAACGGGCACAAACTGAAACACAGGAGATTCCATCTGAACATCAGGAAACACTTTTTTACTGTGAGGGTGAACAAGCACTGGAGCAGGTTGCCCAGAGACATTGTGGAGTCTCCCAGCTTGGAGTATTCAAACGTCATCTGGGCATGGTCCTGGGCAACTGGCTTTAGGTGACCCTTGAGCAGGGAGGAGTTGGACAAGATGACCTCCAGGTCCCTTCCAACCTTCTCTCATACTGTAATATGAATGCACAGGATTCTACAACCTTTGAGTGTCAAGTAGCATAACAACTTCATTTTCATTGCTATCCTAATTTTAATTTTGTTTAGGAAGTACTCAGCTACAGAAGAGTGATATACTTACATATACACTCCATTTCATTTGTTACACGAATGAGACACAGACCTTTACTGTTATTCTCTATTCATAGTTGTCCCCTGTATTTCCTTAATGCCAACACAGGTTCCCTGAACAAGATGCTCTAATTAGCCCCGATCCTGGTTATGCCTTGCACTGATGGGTCCTAAAGTAAGTTTATCAGTGAGGTACTATATTACCAAATAAAAAATAGGAAGAGATGGAAAGGAGAAGTGATAATGATAGACCCAATAAGAAGAAAAATGCAGAATAAAAAAAAATAAAGGCAAGGATATGAAGAAGAAAATAAATTGGGAGTGGCTTGTGTCAGAGAATAAAGTAAAAGGAAAGAAAACTTAAGACATTTATGAATGACATAAAACAGATAAAGGAGAAGAAAAACAAGAGAGAGAAAAGATGTATGTAAAAGGAAAAAACTCCAATTAGAAAAGCTACTAAAAAATTACAAAAAAAAAAAGGAATATAGTTTCCTCCAACTTTTTACAAAGAAATAAGGAAAGAAAATAATGAAGGATAAGGAAGATTGACAACAATTAATATAAAAGACAAATGTAAACAGAAGAGGAACGGGAATTAGGAAGAGCCATGGTGTTCTTCAACACTGATTTAACTAGGTATTCACAGCTTCCCAAAAGCTCCCTTGCCACATTTTGTACAATTTACAAAGGCAAGACTGAAGAGTGCAACTATGAATGACTAATTGATTTAATCACTCTGAAATACTACTGTTTGAGATACAAATTATTCTGACATATAATTATTTGAAAAGATAAGTGATATAAAGACCATATCAGGTCAGTCTAGGAGAATTAAGAAGTCAACAAGAATATGGAGGGAATGGTTTCTGATCTCCTATATTTGCCTATAATTTGGATTTCTTTTCTGATTGCTGGCTATTATTCTTTATTACACGAGATTAGTATCTTTGCTCAAAGAAGCTTCATTAATCATGTGACACGTTAATGCCTCAGCTCTCTTACTTGAATCATCTGACCATATAAAATGTATCTTGAAAGAGAATTAATTCCTTCCATTAAGCATAGTTGCTAGATTTTTCAGATACTGTGCTTTTCCAGACAATTAATTTTGTCAAAGGCTTCCTGTCCTATTGACACATCCAATGTTTCATTTTATGCTAATCACCTTGTTATTGCTCCAAGAAGCGTGCAGACTATTTTTCAATAAGAAGGTCTATTAAATAAAACCATAATGATTTCTTCAGCACCTTAGGACGTTAATAATCTTTGTGAAAAAAAATCAGTATAGGACTTTAGTTAAAAAAAAAAAATCAGATGCAATAAATGGCTATTTTTTAGATTTAATGCTCTTATACAACAATTTTGGCTACTCTATTCTATCATATTCCCAGCATACTAGATTGCTGCTGTATTAGAGGGGCATTTTTAAAAGAACTTTAGGATGTGAAAGGGAAAAAACTGCCTTATTTTGGTGAGTAGATCTGCTTCCTTTTCTTCACAAAAAATACAGATATTTTTGTAGGAAAGTGGGAAAAACTGACTTACAAACCTGAGAAATAATCTTAGCAAATAATATTATCCAATAGCATCCCTGAAGAAAATTTACAGGGTAACAAGTGAATCTAGAGCAAGTTAAAAGAGTAGCAAATACAATGAAGGAAAGGCATAACTGAGATAAAACAATGTAAAAATGCATTCCTCAGACTGCTTAACTTGAACTTTCAAATATCAGCTACATTTCACTAAACAGTCAAGAACAGGTGAAATTTATTATATGGAAAACAATAATCAATGTTAACATTGCTATGATATAAAAATAATTTCTTCATCTTGCTGTAACATGATGTGATTTCTATAACACTGCTCTTGAGTATATTGCATTGGATAACTGTTTCTAATTTATTCCCTGACCCTTGATAACTTGCTCGCTTGGTGACTTACTAGGCTAGAGCGTTAATAGGAGACTTGTGTCTATGCTTATGCCACTAACTGGAGACTCTTAAATGAAGTCTGTAAGTTAGAAGTCCAGTCCTTTTCCAATCCAAGAGGAAAAAAAACCAACAGATCAATATTTCCCAGAAGACCATCTGAATCTGCCAAAGGAAATCACTGCTTCCAGAGAAGTATCTTTCACTCTCTGACAGTGGAATGATTTCCCTACGTTCGCTTCAGTAGATCAAATCACCCTTAAGAAGTTTGCTAGGTTGACTGTGAATCATTTTAAGGATTGTTTTATTTTCACTTTGTGGATTTAAGTTGTAATGATAAATTCCTACTACTCTATTATTCAAATAATTATGGCAGTTCATAAAGGAGCACTACGCACTGCATAAATCAAGCCACAAATCATAAGCATGATAAAGACAACAACTCAAACAATCTGTTTTAGCTTGACTTACACTGTGACATACAGATATCAGTCCTGTGACTGCTTATCAAATTTCAAAAGAGTCTACAAGATAGAGAGAACGTTGGATTTTTAGGATTAAGCCAGCAATATTTCCCATCAAGTTTGCACTGAAATTATTTTAAGAGTTAGGAAGTACACTTTGGCAGAATATGAGTGAAAAAAAAAAAGATAAGATAGCATATGTCCTCACAAATTTATGTACTAATTATTCAGAAAAAAAAGTTACCAAAATGTTATATTACTATTACTACCTCACAATTCAACAGAATAATTCAATGCATGTACTGATCCTGATGAGTGTTCCACCAAGTCCATAAGTATTTCCAAAAGCAAAAATCCATGGTAAAACAAGAACAAAGCAAACATATTCCACTCCCCCTCTCCCCCACCAAGCACTCTCCCATCCTATAAAGATTTTTAGCCCTAAGGATTTCCTCAGCCTATTGTGGTTTGTCTATTCAGTAACTGCCAGTAGGCTTCCCTCCCAAGTATTTGTTCTCTCTCGATGACCCACAAAATTATTTTAACCACAGTATCCTTTGACAAAGTGTTTCACAGGTCTACTACCTTATGCATGAAGAACTACTTTACTAAGCATGAAGAACCTGACCTTCGCTACCTTAATCTGGTAATCCATAGTTCTACTGAAATTCCCTGCTTACAGTGCTCCTAACCTTGCAGATCTCTACTACATCTCCCTTAAACTAGTTCTTTTTTTTTTGCAGGCTGCAGGGGTCCAGACTACTCACTTCTTTAATGAACACTGTTCCATATCCTTAGTCATCACTCTTGCCCCTCATCAAATACTTTCCAGTTCAAGATGCACTTCTTGAAATGATAGGGGTACACAAACACGCTTTCTACTACTATCTTGTTTGGCTAGCAACCACAGATCTTTTCATCTGTGGTTTAAGAAACCACTGGTCAAATCCATTTCTAAAGACAACAAACAGCTCAGCTGTTATCTCATACTGGTTATGAGTTTACAAATTCCTACGTGTAAGGACTTGTGTGAGTGGTGGAGGGGAGTAACAGAGGGATTAAAAGTCATAAGAATTTACTTACAGGTGATCCTGGAGTTATTCTTGATACCACTAATGGCATTTTTTGATCTATACCACCCTAGAGGAATGTCAAGTAAATAAGGACCATAAATATAAAATTATAATATGCAGAAGAGGCATTTAAAATAAGCAATCACCAGTTTTTGTTTTTCTATAAAATTCATGCTCTGTCAGTATAGGTAGGGCCAGCAGGATTGAATTTTCATCAGTTAATGTGGTGGGGTGAGGGCGTGGTGTCTTAAAACCAACCAATTCCCAGTAAACTAGATCCAGTGCCTTTGCTTCCTCAGATCAAATGAAGCATTTATTCTAACCCCTCCCTTCAAGCAAGCCTAATTCCACACTTGAATTTGCAAGGTGGACAGCATTCTTAGATGTTGTGATGAATTTGCAAGGGATCAGGTCGGATTCAAAGTTCCAGACCACTGTAGTACCTCATTCTCTTTATATTATGTTCTATCACTGCCTCACCAATAAATGCTCAAGGTGAAAAGATCAGACTCTGCCCTGATTCTCATAATATGGCTCCTTTGCTCTATCTGCCTAAGTGGAATTTCAGTGAAGTAATGTGAAAAATTTACAAGGGAATCGATAGTAAATTAATTTTTCTTCATAAATTAATTTTCACCTTTCTAATATGATTTTTTTTTTTAGAATGGATAAATTCAATAGGATAGCTATTTAACTTGTTTCGTAACACAGAGGTCAAATATGTCAAAAGTTGATGCCTTAAATTACGCTTCCAAGTTCATATTTAAGCAGTCAAATAGGCAGCCTGCTTTGGAAACGTACCATGCCCATAGTACATGCAACTAAAAATTACAGAACTCGTAGAAGTTTATTTTTGTAAATATTGCTTTGGCATCTAAGCATTAGGCTGTCACTTCTAAAAACTCTCAATCAATAAGAAATTCCTGTAGAATATACTGCTTTCTCCAAAGCATTGCATTAAAAATGAAAAATAATTCTGAAGTCAAAGCATGCTATCTCTATGAAGTATTTAAAAGATTGCTGTTTTACCTTTAGATTAAATCCAAACTTCCCATCTTCATCTGGTATGATACGCACCAAAAGTAAATCACCCTCAATTAGGTCATTCTACAATATACAGAAAAAAAAACCAAAACACCTAACTTTTCTAGTTTTTAAAATAAAACAGCAGCAAATCAGAATATAATGCATCCAAACTTAGACGTGCTGAACAAGAACATGTAACTCCCTCCCTAAATTAGGAAGAAGCTAATGTTACAGAATATACTCACGATTGTAACCATTTAAATTGTAAAAACAGCTATATACATAACAAGAAATACATTCTCTGCTTTCTCTGTCCTGACACGGCTACTCTCAGCTTTCTCCACTGACAGCTCCTATTAAAATTTTCAACGTGTTGTCTTTACTAAAGGTGACTTAAAAGGAAAGAATGTTTAGGGGCAACACCTACTTCTACACTTCTACTCCAAAGGCTACGAAGTGACTACTTTTTCTCCTGCGAAAGGGTGCACTGGCATCTTCTGCAGGAGATCCACAAGCCAGAAGGATTGAAAGTTGGCAGCAGCTACTGTACAGGCAGGTTAGGCAGCTAGTTAGTGACAGTTGTTCAGCACCACTCTGGAACAGGCTGGAGAAAGGGGAGGAATGATTCACTACCATAAGGCCAGCAGGGATCAGCTGCTCTCCAGCCAGCATGAAATTCAAAAGATGCTGTTTAGCCATCCTAAAGAGGAGATGCTTGGGATAAAGCAGAGTTGTGCTTGCTATCAAGACACAGAGTAGCTTGAGTTATCTGATCTTTACTTGGAGGAAATAGGATTTAATCACGTAAGTATTCCCACTCCACTAGAAACTTACCCTGCAGATACTTCTGGAAGCCCGGACACTATGGAAATCAATGCAGTTGGCAGGCTTGCCTATCATATTGTGTACACAACCTTGGATAAATTTGAGTAGTAAGATAAGATTTATTCTTATTACTGTATAAAATACGCTCATCCTAAAATATAACTACAATTTTGGTGGGTTCTGGAGCTACAGTTCAAAGCTACATTCAGTAGTAGTTTTAAATTTAGAAGAAGGCAACTGAACATACCTTATTGCAGTAGTACTGACTGGAATCTTCCGTCGAGCTACTTTTTGTAATGTTGTCGTATGTTTCTAAGAATTGTTTATCTACCCCTTCCAACGGGTAAGAGCCAGAAATGTTACCAACTCCATTGGGAGATTGAGCCAAGGCTTTAGGTGAGGTACAGGTCAGAGAACTCCGTGTTGGACTGTTTCCCAATACATTCCTTCATTAAAAAGGATAAATAAAGATTACAAAGGTATCGTTATCCAGATTTTAAAATTAAACGGTAAAACATACAAATGTACTGTCCAGTTAAAAAAGCAAGTTTTACACTTTGGATTTAACGCTACTTCTTGAGGTGCAGGGTAACAAGATTGGAGTACGATCTAAAGCCTACCATTTGATCAGTGGAGATCCAGAAGAATGGTCAAAACAAAATCAGAGTAGCAAAAACATTTTTAGAAAAATACTTGGATGTTAGCAGTGAAAGGCGCTGTTGCAATGGTACAGGAAATCACAGTAACACAAAGGAGGAAATGAGAGCTGAACCCCAGGGGAAAGGTACTTCAGTTGCCAATCCTACCCATGAAAACCTTTTGCTGTGATTCCACTGTCATTCTTGCAAAGCACTTTTTTTTTTTCCCCACTCCTCCCTCTTACGAGTGCCATCTAAACCTTATCCTTCTGGGAGAAGGTGGTTTGGAGAAAAGCCATGGTAAATTGTCAGAGAAATAGGAAATGAAGTCACAATGACAGGTCTAATGACAGTTAATATATTCTGTTGTTGAGGTAGCTATAACCATGAAGAAGGACCCAGAATTAAACCAGGGTGCAGACCTGGCATAGTGAGACAAGGACCTTAAAATTCAAAGATAACAAAAATGATAACGAATGCCTCAACTCTTAGAACTGGCCAAATTCCCTGGTCGTGCTCCAGGACCATTCAAACATTCATTTAGCTACATGCTCTCTTCTGAAGAGGATGAAATGCAGACCTCTGTCTGACACAACTAAACCTCCTCTTTAAATGGAACAAACTCACAGATACCATACACACTAACTGCTCCTTCTTTATAAATACTACATAATACTTTGTGAAAACCTCTGTCCTTGAGAAAGCTCAGGTATAGCTTGGACACAGTTCCTCACCACTAACATACAGCGCTGTGTACAGCAAACAGAGTCCTAGCTATTTGTATTACCCCACTGCAGACAGACCTTTCACTTATATGACGGATCATCATGCTCAGTGGCAGTACATTTTGCAGGAACACTCCGCACTGCTGCTGACAACCCAGCGCTGCAACAAAGCATATTTGATCCTTGGAAGTGCATGTGCTGTTAGTTGTTTATTACAGTTTATCCCTAAAAGCAGTTTATCTCTACAGTTTATTCCTATCTAATTCTTACAGAGTTAAAGTAGCAGAACTATATGCAAGTAAACTCTGGCATTAAAATTTGTAAATTCAAACATTTATTTCTGCTCTGATACTAGTCTAATTATATATGTGAGCCCTTCTGAACCATTTCCAGATGCTACTGCTAGCTGTCAATGAAGAAGTAATACTACACTATAGAGGAATGTAGCTTAGGCTTTTAATATACAGGACTTGCATTGCAGCAGACTTTAATAAAGCAAACTCTTATTTCTCAGCTTGTGGAAATCTGACTGCAACAAATATAAACATTCTGAAAGGTGCCATCAAGCAAATGTATTCTTGCCATAAAATTTCTGATGTTCAGTTACACTATGTGTACTTGGCAATAAGAGTTAAGTGCAACATTTGCAGCATTTTCAGTTATTACAAAAAATATTTTGCAGTGTTCAGGAGATATTATTCACTTTGCTCCCTCAATAATTAGAACATACTTTGAAGTAGTGAACTATAATGACACTTAAAAGAATCATACTGTCAAGGTTTTGTTTTTATCTGAGAGCTTCCAGGACTTTTCATGATTCCTGTGAGGTTAGTGCTAAGCAAGCAGGAACACTGTATATGTAAATACATCATAAGTTTTCCACAACATTACAATTTAAAAAAAAACCAAAAACCCAAGACATTTCACTTGCAAGTTGAGATTACAGTTTATAATGATTTTCCAGTGTAGAGAAAAATTTACAATACCAGAAGAATATGACAAATTGTTTCAGTCAATTACTTCTGTCACTATATAAAGAGTTATCAGATAAAATTACCAGTGGATTTTTGCATCATTAATCTTTTAAAACAGTTTTTAACCAACTTTTTTTGTTATAAGTGGTTAGGGCTGTATTAGGACTTAAGACCTCCCACATTCTGATCTAAAAACCTATTTTTTTTTCAAAAAATCTTTACAGTCTTCATTGGTTTATACATTTATTGCTATCTTCTAACCATACAAGAGCAACGCTCTGAAAAATCAGTTCAAGTTATGTATTTTATTACATATCTTAAAGCTAAAGATTCTGTAGTAGAAAGTTTAAGGAAAACTCACTTTGGTGACCCTTGTTCAGATGACCTGTTAAAAAACCAAAAAAAGTTAATAAACATAAGCTAAATCTTCAGGAAAACAAGAACTAAACTCTAATTTTAAAAATGTCTGCATAAAAGCCAAAAGGTGTGCTCACAGTAAATTAAAGAATACTTAATCCTATACTGAAAGTTTGAATCAGACAATTATGGAATTTATGAAACACTCAACAAAAATCCTAGGGCAGCCCAAACCGCTTACTTCCACTTTTGGCACAAGCCCAGGTACAGACAACACAGATCTACCACTGCAACTTAAATGCTGTAGGAGTTTACAGAGGCAATTATGTAGCAAGACACACTATATCACTTAAAAAAGCTTTAGATGTGGATCACAATGCCTACAGATGTCATTGTATTCTGTAAAAAGTCAAACCTGGCAAAATCTTTATGTATAGGTAACAAGAAATGAGCATCGCCTGCTTCAGAAGCATGAATTTTCTTACACGTTGTCACAATGCAAAAGCAGAACAGATGTTCACAGAGAACTTTAAGACAAATCATAACTAAAGTAGAAGTGGTTATACAGATGAGGACAGTCTAGCATGAAAGAGAAATCAAAATTTGCAGTACATAGCATTCTTGAAGACATTCAATTAGCTTCATCAGAAATCACCTTAAACAGTAAGCTAAACTATATCACCATCAATTAAAGTAACAGCTGCGATACTAAGATAAATTTGAAAGTAAGAGTTATCAAAAAGGTGCTTGCAAAGCAAACAAAGTTTAAGGCAGTTGGAATATCTTTAAAATTTAATTAAGTGACCAAAAACCCTCGAGTTGTATAAGTTCATGCTGGAAAAAATAAAAACATAAAGTAGTTTGGTTTGAACACAGAGTTGTTGAATTCTTAAGTTATATGAGGCAATGCACAATATACAGATAAATTTTCAATTACTTGTCTCTAAAACAATCTCAATACTGAGAATTATGTACCACGTTTCATCAAAACTACAGTAGAAATAGCAGCAGTGTCAGTCTAGTTAAGTTTCCTTTTATGCACTCTACAACACGAAGAAATTCTTCCTTGAGAGGTAGGGATGGTAAAGCTTGATTCCCTAAGAATTTGTGGAGGTTTGGGCCATGTGTACTTTTAATTTTTTTTAAAGCACTAAACTTCTTCCCTTCTTACTGCTGTCATGCCGCCTTTGTGATTCCACTGATATCCACCTCCGCTCTCCCACAAATACCTCTGGTTCTCCTTGTTTGCAATTCCCATAGTATTTTTACCCTCTAAGTGCCAGCAGTGCACAGCAGATCCTTTGGGAACACGCACTCACTTGCTGCCTGACCAGTCCATATCTAAATGGAACAGCCAACCACTGAACTCATACTGTAATTGCTCAGCGAGAGGAGAATGTCACTTTAAGGGTGGGGTTTTTTTCTACCTAGTCACTGACTTCCACTAGAAGTAGAAAACTTTGCATCTTTGAAAACTCCACTCCTATATTAGATTTGACCACAATCGTCCAGACGTTCTTAAGTGGGAACAGAGGCAGACAGGCAGTGCAGCAATGACATAAGCCTTATTTCCTTAGGAAGTCATGCTAAAAATAAAGAAACATTGAATTTATTTTAGTTTAAGCTAATTGATTTCCTTGTGAGGCAAAGAACAATGAAACTGTACATCTTTTCTATGTTTTGCCACAGTAGGGCTACAGCTCTATTACCAAATTCTCTATGGAATTCAAGTTGCTGTAAGTTAACCCTTGCAATAGCCTTTACCAAAAATTTACACACCATAAAATTGTGATGCAAACCAATGCAATGTCCTCATTTTAATATAATATCTTCCCTCTTTCCCTCCAGTAGAGTGAAGTCATTTGAGACAGAAAAAAAACAGCTTGGGTTTCCGTTCATATACTGCGTATAAACATACAGCAAGTCTTTCATCATCTTAGTAATATATCTGGAGGCTTAAATATGGCATATAAATTCTTAGTAATATTTACTGAAGTTTTATCTGTTGAATTACTGCACTTTAATTCAAACTTATCAGCTCTGAAAGAGTTACTGAATTGTTCTGTAACCTTTTAAAGCAGAAAAAGGTAACAAAAAATTTGACCTGGCAAGTGACCAAATTCAATGTTTAAAAGAATTCATCAGGGAAAATTCAGCTGTGTCTTCCTAAAATCCAGCACACTTGAGCTGCAGAATTTTGATCTCTACAACTTAAAAAGTATCTCTAAGCTTTAATTATTCACTGATATGTTAACATGAATAACTAGATGATCTTTTCTGGCTACACAGTATTCCACATTTTACTAACATATCTTCCTCATTTCACAGCATTGGACAAGAACCATATTGTAAGTCAATAAAAGCAAACACTCACCAGACCAGCCATTCAACTTTTTCATCAAGAAAGAGAGCCCTTCCTTGCAAGGAGATTAAGCTTTCCATTGGTGCAGCTAACAAGCAAACAATTTAAAACTGCAGATAATTTTTCTTCCTTACTCCACAATATATCTAAAATGATACCATTTGAATCCTTCACTCACTATGGATTGCTCTATCAGTGACAATCTTTATAAAAAAAAACTTTTGCCCAAAAAAAAAAAAAAAAAAAATCAAACTCTCCTTTTCTCTCAGGAGGACAGAAAGGAAAGACTCCTCTCCATTTTGATGTGCCCTACTAGGGAATTCTGCTGTTCTGAGAACTGAGGATGATAAACTACAGCGAAACAAAACCCCAAGAGAAAAGGGACAACTGAAACAATAGCACTGTAGCAAAACTCCCCCTTTACAAACAACTGAAGGAAACATCTGTAGGGTTTGCCCTTCTGGTGTTCTTGAAGTTCTTAAAGCTTCTTTTACTATAACACCTGCAGGGCTGGGGAGACTGAGTGTGCCAGCACTTCCATTATCACCTCTTTTCTGAGAACTCACCATTAAAACTGGGATGATTATTATTCGTAAGCCAAATAAGTGGAAAATATTTGCTGCAGCACCTTTTTGCTGCCTTTAGAAAAAATTATATACAGAATTACTTGCATAGTTAATATTCAGCATTTCTCTGAAGAAAACGACTGTGTAAAGGCCAGGTAGATTCTTTGTGCTGCGTACTTAAGAGTACCATTACAGAAATACTTGTGGACTTTACGATATGCATAAGTTTTTCAGTTATTTTCTATAAATTCCAAGCACTCACATTTATAAGGTGCTGCCATCACCCATTAAAGGACACTTTCAGTAATGCTGCATTGCCTCTATTGACTGTATTCCAGTTTACTGACTTTCCATGAAAGTTTCATTTATTCTGATAGTTTGCAATCGCTTGGCTTGTTGGAAAGTTTGGCTTATCACAGATTTGCAATTCAACTTTGAGACTTTCTTTTTGGATGCGAAGTGATTGTTTTGTGAACTGGCAAGGAAAGCGTAGTACATTTTAATAAGGATATATATTTAAAAAGAAAAGTTTACATATAAGCAAAATATATACATGTACTGTTTTCATGTATATTTGAGTAGAAGAGAACAGTAAAACTCAAAAAAGTCTATTTGTGGTAGTCTTATACACTAACTTGAAACTAATTGAAATATTCTGAGATCCATTGCCCAGTATTAGAACATCTTCCTTGAAAAAGACTGAAGTACATGACCAAGGACAATGGACTCCTGTGAAATGCAGCAGATTTTCTAAAAACAAAGAATTGAACACATCTGCATACAATGTTCTAGTTAAAACTTTTTAAAAATTATTTGCAATTTTCTACCAAGAAAGTAGTTACTAGGACTTGGTTGGATACATCTGAAGGGTACTTTCTTCGACTGCAGTGCTTTACAGATTTTATTCATAAAAGGAATTACATTTTACTTAAAATAATGATGTGTTCCCATAGTACATTCAACAAATCTCACTGTGTAGCTACAGTTTATTGTCTATCAAAATGGTAAGCTGAAAGAATTGAACAAATGCAGCATACGTTCAGGAAATCTATTTTCAGTGCAATACCTTCACCACATGATACATCACACTTACACCAGGAGCATATATGCACTTCCAGAAATTCATAGCACAGTGCAAGTGAATTTCCTTTTGTATACCAGTTCATCATTTCATTTCCTTCCCCTCCAACTCTGGGACTGTACACATTATGCTATCTGTATCACCAGCAGAAGTGTGTTTTAGAATATAAGGTAAAGAAGTTTAGAGCTTCGCAAGCACATTTAACTAAGAGAAAAGCTTGCGCAGGAATATGTTACATTTATAACAAGTAGAATTGTAGACTCAAAGTAATTTAGTTGGAAGGGATCTTGAGAGATCACCTACACTCTTGTTCAAAGAATAGCCAACATCAAAGTTAGATGAACGTGTCCAGGTCCTTGTCATGTTGTGTTTTGAGGCTCTCCAGGGGATGGAAACACCTTCAACTTTCCGTTAATGTGTATGAGGGCTTACTAATCTAAGTGTGATTTTTTTCCACCGCCTCCTCCCCCACCCCCAGTGTCTTTTGCTTGCTACAACTTGTGTCCACTGCCTCACATATTTTTACTGTGAACCTTCAAGAAGAGTTAGCTCCATATTCTTGATAACCTCATTTTGGCAGAGTAAGGCAACAATGAGACCGATCCCTTCTCAACCTCTCTAATCTTCTGTTTCTGCTTCATGTATTATACGCTCACACCTGTGAATAGCTAGCCAGATTTGTATCACCAATCAATGTGTGACTCTAAATATAAGATTTATAATGTCTCGTGTCAGTAAGTTTTTCTTACTGACTGATACTATACCATATCATTTAGAAATGTGTTTTACAATTATCTTATTTCTGCTTAAACAGCAAACTTCACAGCTAGTCTTTTCTGTTAGGCCACTTAGTTTACTCTAAGAAACTTCCAAAACACTTGTTCTTACACAGTCTGCTGTTCCAAACCAGATAGACATCTTTGGTTTAATTAATTACAAAGTGTACAAGAGAAACTGAATACAGTTGAAGCAGCAACACCCTCCACACAGCTTTATCAGGTTACTTTTCCAAGCCAATAATCTAGGTTTTTTTTTTTCCTTAAGATAGCGGGTTATGGACATAGCTAAATTTATATATTCTTACTAACAAGTATCCTTCCCACTCGGAAAAGTGGGTTCAAAAACATGAAAAAAGGCATTAAGAGGGCAAGTAACAGCTATATTAACACTACTAACTATTCCACCTATAGTATAAAAAACATTTTAAAAAGCACAACCCATTAAATCTAAATTTACAAGGTAAAAAATAATCTCTGCTCCTCATATAAAGGAGAAATTAGTCCCGCACAGGTAACAAAGATTACCCTGAACCACAAGGAAACCTGTATGTTTCAGTAACCCTTTGCATCTAACACCTTATTGTCTGAAAGAAACACCAGCTTTAACAAGACAATATTCAGTTAGGGGGCAAATGTGGGTGTTGTCAACAACACACAGTCTTCCCACAAAGCCATATTAAAACCTTAAATCCACAAAACAGGGAAAGAGTGGTAGAAGTACTCTTCCCATTTCACAGGGACTGGCAGAAAAACATGCAGCTTCTCACAGCTGGATTCTCAAAGGTTAAGAACATTAAACAACACAGTGGTTTTCAGTTTTCATTTCTTGTCATTCATTCATTCACTTTCATTTCTCACTGTACTGTGAAGTGTGAACATCTATATCACACCTCAGGCACCAGAAGATGCTAGAGAAAAGGGAAAAGAACATAGAAGGAAAGTTAAAGTTCAGAGCTCCTTAAGTACTACTTGGTTACATGTCTTTGTTTTTACAGCAAACCTTGGACCTTGGTATTTTGAGGTCACCAAATGTTTAAAATGCATATTATTGAAACACTTAAAACTACAGATTTTTAATTTACAACAAATACTTGAACATAAGGAAACAAGTAAACTCATTTTAGTCTTTTAAAATTTCACTCATTTACTTGAAGGTAAAGGGTAAGCTAGTTTCTTTCAAGTTTCTTTTCTGTTCTTGTAATACCTCATCGGTGAAGAATCCTACACATGAACTACTTACTGGGTATGATAAGCATTAAGTTGCATTTTAATTTTTTTATTTTTTTTAAATATCAATACTGAGAGCCAGAACTTGCACTGGGGATGGACAGTACAACCTTTCAAGATAAAACCGAACATCTGACCCAAGATGAAGCATGTTGGAGTACACTATTCCAAAATGTAATCAGTCTATTGCCCCAGTTAAAGCCAACTTAGATTTGAAGGTTACTGCTTAAATGAAAGATATTTGGAATTCCCCAAACTGGTCTTGAAACAATGTCACATACTTCAATATGACTACTTCATTTTCACTGTAGCCTTTTGCCCTTAAATGACACAGTAGCATACAGATTGCATTAGTGACATGGAAAGGCAAACCAGTAATGATGATTTGTTCTACCACCCCAGTGAGGCTTTCCTTATTCCAAATTTGGAAACTGTAGTGGTATCTTTATCAAGACAGACTGTAACAGTGGTAATCTTCAGGTACTATACCAAGCTAAAAAAAAGGGAAAAACTGCAATTGAAAAGAATTCCCTGCACAAATCCACCAGCCTGCCTTTAAAGATAACCAGTTGTGGTATAAACCTGTTACACTCAAAGTGAAATATTTTTCCCAAAGATAATCTCTTCCAGGAGCTCTATCCAGGCTACCTATCAAGATAGCAGATGGTCAGGATGGGTTGATGCCAGGTAGTCTGTAGGTATGACACAGCTTTGAAAAAATACCCAAATTAAAGCAGCTTTTCCACAGAGATAACTAGAAATAATAAAGGTTCATAATACAACTTTTAGTTTCTATCTTAAAGGAAAATCATGAGACTTCGTATTGATAGCTCTTCCTTAATGGACATCTCAGTGTTTAAGGACATCTGAAGATGAGATATGTAACCTCATAGAACAGAGAAAAGTATTCTACTTTGCTTAAAATAAGAAACGTAATAAGTCAGTAGCAGCAGTGCTTCAATGAAGAAAATGCAACTCTGTCAAGAAAAACATCTTCAAGGAAGCTGATGTCAAGACAAGGAAAAGCCAGTTTTAACTGAAAAAACAGTTATCAAACAAGTACACTTAGTAATTATTATGTTTTATCTCAATATTATTCTTGATATCATTTTAAAACCAAAGTAATATTAATATAATGTGCATACACATATAGGCATGGGATAAATATGGTGACAGAGTGAGTACAACACATATTTGGAAGACAGACTGGATTATCTGTTTTGAACTGGTGAGGCACAGCCATAACAAAAGTGTGGTATAACACAGAAAGGAACCTGTGAGACTTTGGAAGGCTCAGTGTGGGCTCCAAGACTGTGTTAGTGCTGATTTTTCAGTGGCAGTAGCAGTCAGATAAGATGCACAGCAGCAGGGCAACAAAGAGGAGAAAGAACCGACATGGGAGGCTTTCTTCACAAAGGCTAGGGAGTCCTGGGCTAAACAAAAGTCCTCTTGAAGTCCTCTTCAGCACTGTCTTTGATGACAGGTTTTGTATGCAGCTGTGATTTGAGACAGTTGGCTTAGATAGGCAAACCTATTCATGCCCTGTGAATAAAGCTCTATTTAATATATGTTAATTTGGGATTAGAGCAATTTTTTGTCTATAATACATATGTAATAGACAGCTCCAATCTTTTCTGCAGACACTAATCTGAGAGAGAAAAATTGCTTCTTTTCACTATGTCTGAGCCTCAAATTGTACTTGAATATGAAAGTACCTTAGATAATTTAGGTAGCAGAAGCAGTCTAGCTATACCAAACACAAGACTCTTAAGATTGCCCTGGCTTTCTGCAGTTCACCTATGCACATGGTTTGCTCTATTTTCTAATTTTCTTTTTCCAGTCATAGTCTGTAGGATATAGGTCAAAAATTTCAATTAGAAAGTAGAATGTTCACATAAAGTGCATTTAAAAAAAAAAAAATCCGTATTCTTCAGAGAAACAACATTATAAGTGACAAAATTTATTTTTTCATTATAAAACAAAATGACAAAGACTTTGACGGGCTGGAGAGGTGGGCCAATGCAAACCTCATAAAGCTCAACAAGACCAAGTGCAAGGTCCTGCACATGGGTCAGAGCAATCCCAAGTACAAATACAGGCTGGGCAGAGAATGGACTGACAGCAGCCCCGAGAAGAAGGACTTGGGAGTACTGGTGGATGGGAAGTTCAACATGAGTTGGCCAGGTTGGATAGGCTCTGCGCAACCTGATCTGGTTGGAGATGTCCCTGCTCCTTGCAGGGGGATTGGACTAGATGACCTTTGAAGGTCCCTTCCAATCTATGATTCTATGGAAATATTCTTAATCCCCATCTCCAGTATGATCATTTAAACTATTTAACAGTAAATATAATTCTAGGTATTGACATGTTGATGCATTACAACATATTTAAAGAAATGGAAGAAGAAATATTAACTGATATGTTTTATACTCTCTAAACTAAGAGCTGTTCCACAGAATTTGTCTTCTAAATTGTGTACTGTTTTACAGAAAGAAAATAGAACTTGATTGATTCCCTTAAGTAAGTAAACACAGCAAGGAAGAAAACCTATTATTAAGAAAATAATTATACTTGGTATTGTCAGGAGGAAAAAAAGGTGTATAGGAAAATAAATGCAGGTGTACGTACTCTGCCAGCAGTGGTGGCTTCTGCAGTTCTGATAGCCTCCAAGGTTCCAAACATGCCTTGGTAGGATTAGGTATACAGTAAGTCTTGTTATATGAGTTTTACCTATGTATTTGTCTCAAAAAGCAGTATATCACAACAGATCACTTTGAAGGTAGGTCTGTCTTGGACAATTTGTCATTTTGACAAAAAGGACTTGACATCACCCAGAGGCTGAAGTGAAACAGGTGAAAACTACTCCCCTGCCCCTGAAATGCTGACGGCAGCCTGAAAAATAGAGAAAAGCCATATCCCATGCTAACTGCAGCTTGCAGTCTTGAGCTTCAGATATAGTAAATGAAATTGATGTGAACATATTTAGTTCACAAAAATCAAGCAGCTGCACGATTAAGATATGATGTCCCAGACATAACAATTCAGTCATTAAAAATCAGCATCTTACAGTTGGTTGCTAGTAGCTCTCTAAAAACGTTTCAGATTTTTTTTTTTCGTACCAAAGCTATTCACTAGTTACAATTAGCATTAACTAACACCTTTTTTGATAGTCTCAGATATCAAGCTAGGCAGTGAAAAAAGAGCCCTCTAAAGACAATGTATACTAGCAGGACTACGAGAAGCTACTCTTGGCTGTTTTCTAATGAAAGAGAAACATTGAAATTGCAAATCTGTATTTTTTCTGTAGTGTGTTTCAGTTATGTCAATTCAAACCTACTAAAGACCAGCAAGGCAAAAACGGGTAAGTTGGCTTTAAATGATTTATCAGTACACTGCAAGGTGTTCTATAGTTAATATCTAAATATTCCTGAAGTGTGGCAAAAGTCCAGGACAAGTGTCCATATTTAACACCAAAGATATACAAGTTAAACTTTTTTCTTATGAAACAGATTTAGCTGGTAGGGTAAGATTCCCTCCATCAATAAAGCATTTGGGGAAAAAAAGATTTTACTACACATATATACTTAAATTTACTTTACTTCTTTCAGCAGGGGGAGTGAGGCAAGTAATGACTGCTGTAAGAATATAAAAGCAGAAAAACTGGAATGTGGACTAACATAAACTGTTGAAAGCTTCAGTGTAGAGAAGAAACATTTTTATTTGTACAGTTACTGTTTATTTTACCCCAATTGTTAAAAAGAAAAGTATTAATGACCATTTTACTTCATGGAAGTCTAACAGTCAATACAATAAAGAATTATTCATTCCATTCTCCTTCCAAAACACACACTTTGAATTTGAATTCGTCAGATTTATGCAAGCATTTTTTCAGTTACCTGCAGAGTATCAAATATTATAAACACACCTAAGAAACCACACATGCATTGGGGGTAAGACGTATAGGAAATTTGGTTTATATGAAGCAATAACAGTAATCTCCACAGTGAGTGATATTACTTAGATACAGGATAGTCATTTAGTGCTCAGAAAAAGAATGAATATGTTATTTTCAAATTAGGGACATCCTATTTTTACTATCTGAGAAACAGCATAAAAGCAGGCTTTCCCACTCCATTCTCAGTAGGCATAGGATAGATGAAACAGGAAGGAAAGAAAAAACTACAAGGGAAGAAAAGAAAAAGGAAAATAAAAAACCCAACAATGTACTAAATAGCAGAACACAATCCGTCAGTCACAGAACACAGCATGGTAGCTTAGTTTTCTGTCATCTCCTGTTTTCTTTCATCTCCTCTTATGGTCTGCCTCTCATTATTTTTACTCAGAAAATACTTCTAAAAGAGTATAATCTGTAAATGTCAAAACACAGGAAAAACATAGCCTTCTATCTATGACTTCACAACATCTAGAGGCATCACTTTTATATATTATCATGGCTATTACTAAAATTACTAGTACTAAGGCTCACCTGACTTCCAGTCACAAAAATGGAAAAACAATTTGAAACACCACAGTGACAAACCCCAAATATTCATGCAACATGATAATTTTTCCCTTCTTTCATAGAAACCTCTCTGCTGTAACGTAGTAACAATATTACCACATGAAAATTTGAAGAAAACGGTTTAAATCTAGAGTTTAAAGCTACAGCTACTAGCCGCACACTATCATAGAGGTAGGTGAGTCCTATCAGCTTCCATTAATACATCACTTCTCAAAAAATATCTTGCCTTAAAGTTATTAGGGATCACTAGAAACCATTCTCCTTTTGTAACACTACAAAGGAACCTGCATTTTAATACATAGTATTCTCCCCAGTCGAATGTTTTAAAGTAGCTCTGCTTTCGTTTTGAGACTGAACAATCAACGACTTTGTATATTTTTTTTGTGAAGTTAACACTGTGTTAATCTGAAGTTATTTATTAAGAAATCCCTCTATAAGATAAGAGTGAAACCATGCGTAAAATTTAATGTATGAGCAAACAAATAATTAGTGCCCAAACATAGGCGCTTCAAGCCCTGGAAGCAAATCTACCAGTAGCTAGGCTGCTGCAGGGGAGAACAAAGTTGATCCTCAATGAATACAACAAAAATACCTCAAGGCAGAAATCAGAAACTGCTTTTAGACTAACAATCTGCTCTTCCTCTGAGGAAGGAAAAAGATGGATGACCACTAGGCATTATTATATTCCTGTGTTTACTCAGTGCAGTACCTCTTTCAACTGATGATGCTGAGCATAAGTCAACTCTTTTAAGAGTTCAGTAAGTCTTCCCCCTCCCAAAAAAAGGAAGAGGTTGTAACAGGTAGGAAAGGGTTGCAGAAGCTACTAGGAAACGGAAAATTACGGATATGAATAGGCATGCCTTAATAGCTTCTCTAATTTTACTGAGAACTCAACTATGAAGAATTGTTTAGGGATGAAGGGTTGGTTTGTTTTTAACTTGTCATTTTGTATCATGGCATTTGCACTTCAGCAATTTGTCAAAATAAAGCTTATGCAAACACAAAACTGTCTGAACTCATTTTAATATTATAACCGATACGGATCGTTTTATACTGAAGTTGTTTGGTTTTGTTTGGAGTTTTTTAACAAATTAAAACAGGCAATGAATTGTTTGCACAAGTCCTTACCTCCTCTGTGGACTACGGTTCTGAGAGAACTCCGAATCACTGTCCTTTGAGGTTGGAGAGCCCTTATATGTATAAAAAACATCCTCTGTTTCAGTAATATAGCTAATCTCATTTGTAAGGTTATCTACAGACGAGTGTCGTGGTTTACGAATTTCATGACGTAGTCTAGGACTCCGCCTTAAAAATAAGGAACATAAACACAAGTTGGAAGATCAGAATAATTCATAAAACTTTATCAAAGTGAAATTTCTAGCCTATTGCAATCTAAGTTCCAAAATCTTCAGGACAGGCCTATGTATCTCACTTTAAATAATCAATTTTTAAACATTTTGTATGGTATATCAGGCAATTATACACTACTAGGGTCAGCACACTGAAATGATTTGTTTTTTCCACCCCCAAATGCTACTCGTATTGTTAAAGATTAATAATAGGATAATTCAGGTTGGAAGGGACCTACGGAAGTCAAGGAGTCCAACCTCCTGCTCAAAGCAGAGTCATCTGAGGTCAGCGCAGGCTGCTTAAGGCTTTATCTCATCAGGTCTCAAAAAACTTGAAGGATGGAGACTACACAGCTTCTGTAAGGAACTACTGCTCAACTGTCCTTGTGGCGAAGCAGTTTTTCATTATGTCCAGAGTCTCTCATTTCAACATATACCTGTTGCCTTGTCCTCTCACCACGCAACACTGAAGAACCTGGCCTCATCTTTCAGCTAGCTTCCTCCTACATAGTGCCAGGTTGGTATTAGGCATGTGGGAAACGTGCACTTGTCTCAGCCTCTCCTCACAGGGTAAGTGCTCCATCTTCCTTACTACCTTGGTGGCTGGTGGCCTTTGCTGCGCTCACTCCATTTTGTCAGTATCAAAGCTTTTGACACTGTCCCGCATGACATCCTTCTATCTAAACTAGAGAGGCATGGGTTTGATGGATGGACCACTCGGTGGATAAGGAGTTGGCTGGATGGCCAAACTCGGAGATTGGTGGTCAACAGCTCAATGTCCAAGTGGAGACCGGTCACGAGTGGCGTCCCTCAGGGGTCTGCGTTGGGCCTGGCCCTGTTCAACATCTTTGTTGGCAACATGGACAGTGGGATGGAGTGCACCCTCAGCAAATTCGCCGATGACACCAAGCTGTGCGGTGCAGTCGACACGCTGGACGGGAGGGATGCCATCCAGAGGGACCTTGACAGGCTGGAGAGGTGGGCCTGTGCCAACCTCATGAAGTTCAACCAGGCCAAGTACAAGGTGCTGCACCTGGGTCGTGGCAATCCCAGGCACCAGTACAGGCTGGGCGGAGAATGGATGGAGAGCAGCCCTGAGGAGAAGGACTTGGGAGTGCTGGTGGACGAGAAGCTCAACATAAGCCGGCAATGCGCCCTTGCAGCCCAGAAGGCCAACGGCATCCTGGGCTGCATCAAGAGGAGCATGGCCAGCAGGTCGACGGAAGTGATTCTCCCCCTCTACTCTGCCCTGGTGAGACCCCACCTGGAGTACTGTGTCCAGTTCTGGAGCCCCCAACATAAGAAGGACATGGACCAGTTGGAGAGGGTCCAGAGGAGGGCCATGAAGATGACCAGAGGGCTGGAGCACCTTTCCTATGAGGACAGGCTGAGAGAGTTGGGGCTGTTCAGCCTGGAGAAGAGGAGGCTCCGGGGAGACCTGATAGCGGTCTTCCAGTACCTCAAGGGGGCCTACAAGAAAGATGGGGAGAGGCTGTTCAGTAGGGCCTGTTATGACAGGACGAGGGGTAATGGTTTTAAAATAGAGGGGGGTAGATTTAGATTGGATATTAGGAAAAAAATTCTCACGATCAGAGTTGTAGAACACTGGAACAGGTTGCCCAGAGAGGTGGTGGAAGCCCCATCCCTGGAAACATTCAAAGCCAGGTTGGATGAGGCTCTGAGCAACCTGATCTAGTGGGGGATGTCCCTGCTCCTTGCAGGGGGGTTGGACTAGATGACCTTTGAGGGTCCCTTCCAACTCTAACCATTCTATGATTCTTGTATTAAGGGACACAAAAAGCGGCTGCAGCATTCTAACAAGGTCTAATGAATGCTAAGCAAAAAGGAGATAATAACTTCCCTTGATCTACCATCTGTGCTTCTGTTAATACTGCCAGGTTGCAGTGGACTTCCTTGCTGCCAGGACACACTATAGAGTTCGTGCACCGCTTGCGGCCTATGAAGATTACCAGGTCATTTTCCAGAGAGTTGCATTGCAGAAAATAGTGTTGCACTGGGTTCTTCTTTCCAAGGACTTTGCATTTGTCCATTTCTCCAGATTATCAAGGTCCCTTTGGATAGCAGCCTTGCCCCCAAGCTTATTGACTCATCCCCCCAGTTTGTTGTTGTCTGCATACTTTGAGTAAGCACTTCATTGCCTTCATAAAGATGTTAAACAGGACAGGTCCCAGCATAGATGCCTGCAGTACTCCACTTGTTATTGACCTCCAGGTAGAGTACAACCCAGTAATAACACCCCTCTGAATCCAGTCATGCAATTTTTTTTTTTTTTTTTTTTTAAAATCATCCTGTTGTCCACCCTTCCAGAACATAATGCCTTAACTTGGGTATAATATTTTGGCAGACAGTATCAAAAGCGTTCTAAAGTTGAGGTAAGTGACACTCACTCTTCTGTTGTCTTATATATTCTCAAAATAACAATGTTTAAATATATATCTACACATACTACATAATTATTCTGCTAGAGTACATACAATTAGAAAAGGTAGGAGGCTGAAAGGTATGGGAAAGGCTGCAATTGGATTTACCAATTAGGGGTAACCGGAGGTGATCGAGAAGGAAGGCTTTTGGTCTCTAGATGCTCAACAGATAAAGATCGTCTCATAGATGGGTTCCAGACCATCCCACCTATAACTTTTCTGCAGTACTGGCTGTTTACAGACCTGAAGAGAAAGAAAAAAACAGTATGTGAATTATTTTGCATGAAAACTTAAATGAAATAAAATATGCTTATGAAAGTCAATTTTATAATTCATGTGTTTCAAAGAGTCTCCTGTGCTTACTCCTCCTTACTCATGAACTTCCACTCTTGCAGAGCCATTTACTGTCCTTCACTTGTGGTAATAAAGCTGTTTGTTAATCTTGCCTACAATGCTAATCATAAACCTGGGTAAAAATAAATTTTATCTGAGACTTATTTTTAACTCAATTGTGTTCAAGAAGATGGAGGGGAAAACAGGAAATTAGGTATGTCCTATTGGGACTGAACTGAGTGCCTAACAAAACATGATTCAAATACAGGCAAAAGATTCTAGATGTTCCCTGTTAAAGCTCATAAAGGGGTAACAATTCACTAATGGCTTCACTGAGCACAGGACTACTTTAACCATCTACCTGCTCTCTCAGCAAATAAGAGCTACCTCAGATCACTCTCTGTTTCCAGAAGGACGCCTCATTTGAGTGATGTGATCCTTATAGGAATAAACCATTAGAGAAAGATCTGACATGAAAAGAGGATCTCCAAGTCTGGACTGCTTCTTGTGACAAGAATCTGACAAGACAAGACTGGCATCAGAACGAGAACCTCAGCTAGGAAAGCAATAAAAATATCTTACTATCGGAATTGTACAGCATAAAGAATTTTTTAAAGTAAATAAAAATGGAGATAAACTAACCTTTATGCATCTTTTTACACAGCACTCCACAGGACAAGCAGAGAGAGAAGCTGCTCATCCTTAAGTTTACAGAGCTAGGACTTCACATGGAAAAGAAGCAGTTTATGAGTTACAGAGAAACCACCTTTGGCTCACTAAGTCCTGAGCTGTACATAATGGGCAGCTGGGATAGCAGAGTATGTCAGGACTTTACTATACACTTGAAATGTCTAAACTTTACATTGCATTAAAAAAAAAAAAACAAAACCAAGAAAAACTCACATTGTTTATGCTGTAAATATTACTCATGCTGATATCAAACCTTAAGTATGCTTTGCATTGTATTGTTTTTTGTTTATACAAGTAAAAGCAACTCAAAACTTTTTTACATTCTGAAGTATTTTATATATCTTGTTCTTGACTTTAAAGCAAATTAATTCCTTCATCTTCTAAAAGTGTACTTTTAAAGCTTCTCCCAGTTTAAAAAAAGCAAAGAGGAAAAACTCAATATGAAGTATCTACATATCAAAATCAGTTACCCATGTATGTTTTCAAGCTTAGTAAACACACAGTGCATAAACTCAGGAGAAGCTTTTGCCTATATTACCCATCTTACTTCTGTAAGTCTCCTGAATACCAATGACAAGGCCCTAACTACTCTGGGTCTTCTACAAAAACAAAGAGTTCTTTCAAAGAAGCCTTATATGGATGGAATGGAGAGAGAGTGTGAAAAAAGACAATGTATTACGAAAAACGCATCTTGAGAAATTCCACATATTTTGCATTTATCGGCTTTCCTTTTTTACAAGTGCCTGTTCATGCATTTTCCAATGCAGTTGACTTTTGAGGTGCAAGGTAACTCGTGTGATGGAAGCCAGGGACCTAACCCCTAACCCTGACCATAGAATCGTTTTAACGTTCTATTGTCTAGATATTTCACTTAAGGTACATAATATAAACAATCTCCTGAACTCCAAGTAGCTGTTCTTCAGATATCAAATATGAGAATATTTGGATATCATCACTGCATTATGATCACATTGAATTTGACATCTTCAAATGTCAAATATGAGGATATCCTTTCAGTATTTAAAGGGGGCCTATAAGAAAGATGGGGACAAACTTTTTAGCGGGGCCTGTAGCAATAGGACATGGGGTAATGGTTTTAAAATAAAAGAAGGTAGATTTAGATTAGACATAAGGAATACATTTTTTACAATGAGGGTGGTGAAATACTGGAACAGGTTGCCCAGAGAGGTGGTGGATGCCCCATCCCTGGAAACATTCAAGGCCAGGTTGGATGGGGCTCTGAGCAACCTGATCTAGTGGGGGATGTCCCTGCTCCTTGCAGGGGGGTTGGACTAGATGACCTTTGAAGGTCCCTTCCAACCCAAACCGTTCTGTTTCTATATTTCTCAGCAAACATGCTGAGAGGCTGCCAGTGCCTTTCTGGAATGGGCTATAATATCTTGAGGTGACAGTTCCTTGCTTCCATCTACTACCAAGGTTATCCTCTGTGGAAAAAAATAGGTACATTTTTAGCTTTTCAACAAGAAGTGAGAATGTGTCTAGGAGAGGTTATTCAACATTCAGTCCAGAAATGTTGAATGAACATGGGATTCAGTCTGCCCTTAGAATAAGGCTTACAGGCAATTTATACAACTCAGCAGCCTAATTTAAATGGAATTCCACTAGTACCTTAAGCTAAGAGAATCTAGAAAGGCACAGAGATGTGCAAATAAGAAATTGTACTAAAGAGTTGCAAGAGTTCAACTATTTGAAATATTGCAGTAAATACTAAGTTATCTGCCTCATATAAGTGTAAAAGAACATAGTATAAGAAAGCCACAAATTCCAGTGGAAAACTTGGGATATTTAAGGTGGTAAAACTTGAATTAAAAGAAAATCCATTCAAAGTTGACATAAATTGGATGAAAAGAATTCTTGAAGATAAGTCAACCTTAAAACGTCCAGGGTTGTATGGTGTGATTGGTGGGGGTTTCATGTGCATGTTTAGTTTTGTTTGGAGTTTTCTGGGGTTTGTTTGTTTTTGTTTTACCTAATGCAAAATTTTGCTCCCTTTCATAAGGAAGAATGCAGAATCCCTTTTTTGGTTGCACAGCTTCCACATGAGCTCAAAGCCATCTTTGGAAAGAAACATGTAAGCTCATGTTGTCTCTTACAATAATATTCCACCATCACAAACAAGTAGGAAAGTAAAAAATTTCAATATATGACAGATGACTTCGGAAGTGACTTATTCACATGTTTTCTTAAATCTTTTGAAAAAATAATTTTCTGAGTGACACTGATAGACACAGATAGGAACTACTGAAAGTCTTCCAAAATTACTCTTGCTTGTTACATACTTTAGCAGTCTCTCATAGTAAAGGTTGTTGAATTATTTCTGCCTCACATAGATCCTAAATTTCATGCTTGTTGCTGGCATAAATAAAGCCAAAGAATACATTAGTACAGAGGATATCATTAATCTGAAGGAAGATACCACAATGAACAGCTCTCAGACATTCCTTAACAGTCTAAATAAGCAGTTCAGAGATAATGCCTCAGAACATGAAATTACTTGAAAATAAGTCTTAGTAACTCAGTTCAACAGTGAGAACTATCCTGCATGCTACATGCTATTAAGAAATTGTAACAGTAAATTTGTCAAAAATCACATATTTGGTAAAAATTGGAATGATGGTACCCTTTGGAAGTCATACTGTTTTCTTTCTCAACTTTACAAGTCTGTGCAATGCCTGTGTGTGCACATGTGTAAACACAAGCATCAGGATTTTGAATCTGTTTGCAAACTCAGGAAAAATAAAGAACTCCAGGACATGACAATTGTACAAGCTTTGAGAAAGTCACCTCCTCAAAACCTTCCTTATAGTAAAAACAAATTCATATCACTCCATAGAGGAGCAAATTTGCAAAATACAGATCTGTAAAATGTTTGGAAACAAGCAGTTGTACGAAGAGTAATCTAATTTTCTCTTGTTTCAGCTATGATCTAGTACTAGGTAAAAATATGGAATTCCACTCCAGCAGAAAACAACATTTTGTCAGTCGTCTTACTGTTGACAGCCCTCATGCGTTAACTGCTTCATTTACAAGCAATATTAGTCTACTGGGTATGAATTTCCGCAGTATCTAGAGAGACATGACAGTATAAAAAGTCAGTCAGTCACCAAGTCTGGAAAGCTGTTTGAAGTATGATGATATCATTCAAAAGTTGAAGCTTATTCAAACAGGAAAGATGGAATCAGCCTGACAAATTAAATGCAAAGTTAAACTCTTAAGGGAAAACACTGCAAAAACCCCACAAACACACACAACCCACAAACAAAAACAAAACAATAAAATACTTCTCCAAAACAATCAGAACAAACAGGTTTCTAGAGAGTCTACAGAGACTACAGATGATCTAAGGACCAAAGAACCCTCCAAAATCTCACATTCAGAGAAGATAATGATATAAGACCTCCTTTTTCACTCACTATTACTATGGAATATTTTTATATGTCTCAAGAAATAAATCTTTTTGAGGTAGTGGGGTGGGGATGGGACACTGACAAGATGATGACAACACATGACATGACACATTTATAGCTGAATTGCTAATAAATGTAACAGAACAATTCAACACAATGAAAGGAATCACTGGGGCTGATACTTATTAAAAAAAAATCTAATGGCCTCTAAAATGAAACAGCAGAACTACTTGAGTAAAACCTCCCACTTTAAACTAGTGATTTAATCTACTCAAGATTTCAAAAAGATATTTGACAAGCTCCCTTAAACCCATAAAGGAATGAAGGAGCTAGGGAATAGGGTCCTCACTTGCAGGAATTACATGTTCACTTGTTACATAAAAGAACAGGAAAAAATGTTTTAGATTTATAGTGAAAAAAGATTAGCGGTGAAGTCTTAGAGAGATATCTATTAGGGACTCCTCTCTTCAACATATTCACTAGTGATCTAGAGAAAAGCGTGAACAAAGTTTGCTGAAGATGATTAATCACCCAGGAGGGCAAAAATAAAGGTCAGTTGTGAAGAAACGGGGGGTTGGACTAGATGACCTTTGAAGGTCCCTTCCAACCCTAACCATTCTATGATTCCATACAATAAACTGGCAGATGAACTTTAATAAAGTTAGGGTCCAGTTGGCGCATATGGGAAGCAACAATCCCAACTGCATATAGCAAAATAACAGCCTCTGAAGTATTACTTTTGGGGAACTAGATCATAGATCAAACTACCAGCTCCATGACTAGCAGAACCCAACGATGCAAATAAAGGATCAGAAGTGTCACTAAAGTGATATCTTTACTTGGATGGGACAAAGCTTTTCATCTCTATGTCAATAATAAGTGGTTGGTATGACACACTCTAGAAATTGCCCTAACATATGAAACAGAGTATGTGTATGGCACAAAGGGGTAAACAGTTTAAAACAAATCTGTTCTGTTCTCTTATTGGATCATGAGGTACACGACATTTTTATTTTCTAGTGTTTTGCTATCTCAAACTGAAACAGTAACTTGAAGCAATTCCAGTAAAACATATTAAAATATCTTTTTAGGAAATTGTAAGAAAAAGTTCTATTGTAATGATACCGTGTTGCAGAAACTGAAACCACAGCTATATAACTCATCAAATGGTTCACATACAGACTGGGACACAGCTGCAGGCAGAACTGAACTCTGCCACTCCAACTTGAGCTCTCAACTGACACAAATCCTCCCGCTCCCATTACAAAGCAAAACATTATTTCACACAATACTTACTTCGCTGGATTCCTAGAACCCAGGGTCCAATAATGTGACAATATCTTTTTTTCATGAGGTAGTGACTTCTTTGCCTGAAAAAACGTGTGATGGTCTACACAAGATTTCCATAGATTTTTGCATGCTCTGTAATTTAACATGTTGAAGGCAACAATATGCTCTCTGGATTCATTCTGTAACAGTAGGAAATACTACGTTTCAGTATATACAAGCAGATCAAAGACAGAATAATGAGTTCACAAAACAACAATAAAATTACTTTTAGCTTAAATAAGAAAAAATGCATTTAGGAAAACAAAAAAATCAGCGTATAGTAGATTTTCAGCTGGAGATGGCCAAAATAGCCCTATGGACACTTTAAAATTTTAAGCAATACTGAAAAACTATTAAGTTTTTCAGTTCCTAATCCTTACAGTGTTAATGAAAGATTTAAGTCTAGAGTGGTAAAGATTTTGTATATACAAGTGTAATATTAAACAGCTACATATAGTTTCAGGTTTCCAGTCAGATCTTGACCTCCTATGACAAACAATATTCTTTTAAACATTCCATTAAGGGTGCAACGTAGACAGAAAAAAAACCCTTAATCTTTGAAATCAAACTTTTCACATAAGGTTTCAAGTCAATAATGTTCTTTCAAGAGCCATCATATGCAAAAAGCATCTGCTTGATAGTCTTTTAGAAGATACTAGAGATGTTAACAGCGATTCATCTTAGGGGAAAGAAACTAGCTGTGGTGGGACCGGAGCTGCTGTTACAGCTGTTCAAATGCAATCTTGCTCTCTGGATGATAACACAAGGCCACAACGAGGAGATCAAAATGAAGCAGAATATTGGTGCAAACTCTTACTTGTAACTTCAGTGCCAAAGTGCCAGTGAAACACAGGTGTAACACAATTGTGCCACCCACCAACTGTAGCACTTGTTGAGCTATTTCAGATCCCAAGAGAGTTTTGCACAAGATATAGCTGTGGTTAGTTAATATAGTTATTAATGTAAAGAAAGTGGAATGTAGTAAAGCAAAGAGGAGAAAGGAATATAACATGAGACCTGAGCTAATTGCTAACAGAGCTCAGCACTTCAGTGAAAAAGAGCAAGTTTTCAATTTCATCACTCATTTTTTTCCAGCTGCTCTGAATTATGACTGAACTTCGACATCTCAGCACACAATTCAGTAAAGCTGAATCTCAGTAAAGCTCTCTTTCTAGCTCTTTCTTTGGACAAAGCCAGGATTTGGGTTGCAAAGTTTTTTTTATTAAAGGACTCAAAGATCTAATAAAGCCATTTCTCATACACCCAACAAGAAACAGAGGTCTCATCTGGATAACACCTTGATTTCTAGTTAAGATCGTCCTTTTGTTGGTTCACAGCAACAACCTTGCTGGGAAGTAACTACAGACCATTTTGGCTGGAATATTCAATCTGTTTTTCTTGTATTCTTGTTTCTCAGCAACATTTTACAAATGCCATGTATCAGAGATCAATGCCACATTCTGAAAGTCACTTTATGACTAGTTCAAAGAATCTATGACTGAAGTCATTATTTTAGAAAACCAATGAGTATCTCAAGAGAAAAAGGATTTGCCTCTTGATTTTACGTAGGCACTGCAAAACATTTAACTGATTGCAATCTTTCACGCATGTTTTCCCTATGTCTATTAAAACATTTTTTTTAAAGTTTTGTTGTGGTTTTTTGTTTGTTTGTTTCGTTTTTTTAAAGAAGTAAAGTTTGTTATTTGAGCCACATGCATACTGGAACCAATTCATCTTTGTCAGTTCACCACAGTTGCTTCTAATTAGCGTATATAAAATAAAGTGTGCAAAGCATAGTGAGATTTTAACTCAGAATTTCTTGCAATACAAGAAGCATACATCACTTAAAGATTCAATGACAAATAACATTTCTGACACACACTGTCAGTTGAATACTGCCTGAAGTGTTGTACTACTTGGGAGTGCTGGTGGACGAGAAGGTCAACATGAGCCAGCTATGTGTGCTTGCAGCCCAGAAGGCCAACCGCATCCTGGGCTGCATCAAAAGAAGCGTTGCCAGCAGGTTGATGCAGGTGATTCTTCCCCTCTACTCCACTTTCATGAGACCCCACCTGGAGTACTGCGTCCAGCTCTGGAACCTCCAATATAGAAAGGAAAAGGGCCATGGAGATGATCAGAGGGCTGGAGCACGTCTCCTATGAGGTGAGACAGGCTGAGACAGTTGGGGCTGTTCAGCCTGGAGAAGAGAAGGCTCCAGGGAGACCTTGCAGTGGCCTTCCAGTATCTAAAGGGCGCTTATAAGAAAGATGGGGAGAAACTCTTTAGCAAAGCCTGTTGTGACAGGACTAGGGGTAATGGTTTCAAAATAGAGGGAGATAGATTTAGACTAGATATTAGGAAAAAATTTTTACACTGAGGGTGGTGGAACATGGGAACAGGTTGCCCAGAGAGGTGGTAGATGCTCCATCCCTGGAAACATTCAAGACCAGGTTGGATGAGGCTCTGAGCAACCTGATCTAGTGGAAGATGTCCCTGCTCCTTGCAGGGTGGTTGGACTAGATGACCTTTGAAGGTCCCTTCCAATCCAAACTATCCTATGATTCTATTCTATATACAAAAATAATCATAATATTAATAATAATATACACAAAACGAATGATGCACAATTTCTCACCAGCCGACAACCAATACAGCCTGTCCCAAGCAGCAATTATGCAACAGAATTAATAGTGATCTCTGAATGATCCCGGAGCAGCCATCCTGGAACAGCGATTTCCTGAAAAAGAGAGTTGCCCACTGGCCAACCCCCATTTATCTACTGAGCATGATGTCTGTGGTATGGAATACTTCCTTTGGCTAGTTTGGGTCAACTGTACTGGCTGTACCCCTCACAGCTTCTTGGACTTGCACATTAGTAAAACCCAGGAAGCTGAAAAAAGTCCTTGATCTCTTAGCAATAACTAATAACATCAGTGTATTATCAACATTCTTCACACACCAAATACCATACTAAGTCCCAACAGCTACTGGGAAGAAAATTAGCTCCAACCCAGCCATAACCAGGACACAGATTCACTGATACACCCATCTTGCTCCCCAGTCCTTATGTAGCTCTTCAGCAGAAACAGAAATATTGCATACTTCTACCAAACAGCTGATCAACAGACTGAAGTAAGTGGGAGGGTAAAAGAGGTGAGTTAGCAGGGAGAGAGTGTGATAAGATGAATCTTCAGAACAGGGGCATAAGGAAAGTAAAAAGGAGTAAGAGAAATAATGAGAATAAATCAATGAAACATGGCACATTTCAGATGACTGCAAATGCATAATCTTTACAAAATCTACAGAAATTTCTCAAAGAAATCTACACATGGCATACAAAACTCTGAAATGTTATAGCATTGTTGCCATCTTTAATAAAAATCTTTCCTACGAATATGTAGTATCTGCTCTGCTTTCCACATACTTCCTTCTTCCTTACTTTCAGTCTCATTTACCTATTTCTTTCTGTACTTCCAAGTAAAAATCTGATCAATCCAAAGACTGACACCACCTCAGTCATCTGCCCTCACAAATCCCCCAAGCAACCCATCGTTCTGGAGAAAATCCCTAGTAGTCCAGTTGCCCCCTCACTCCCATTGCACCGCAACAGCAAGCTTTTCCAAGCGATACCACTGAAGTACTGCAGGCTTGCTGCCCTAAATTTCAAGCAAAGAGGGCTAACTGACAAGGACTGATAGATATATCTAGAGATTTAAGAGCACACCTGGTCTCCTTTTCACATCTACTGAGAAAGAGTAAAAAGGTAATGTGGAAGGCCTTATTTTTCCTACAATTCTGTAACTCTTTAAGAATGATACAGTGTGCATTACTGGAATCTAGGTAGGTTATGAAATAAAGAAATATGATCACTTAAGAGGAGATCAGTTAAAAGAATCAAAGGCCTTGAACTGTCATCATTTGTTAAACACTTAATTGAACAAACTTTAAGAATGCTATCTTCATCAAAGGTGACACAGGTCTGCAGAAAAAGAAATTCAATTTTTCACACTAGTCAAGTCTTTGTGCAATGAACACACAGATTTATACGGTCTTTAAGTCCAGAAACTGCTATATATTCTCACTTAATTCTTCCATGTTCCGAAAAACTTTAAGTACACTCATTTTACTGTCCACTCTTACTAACCACTCTCAGAGTTGTCTTCCTAGGTTTATTCTCACAGACACATTTGGAAATTGCTCTCCATAAGCTTGACCATATTTGTACACCTGAAGATATTTAGAATTTAAAAATAACTACTTACTCAATCTTTAATCCTCAAAGCTAAAAGAAGGTAATACCTCCAAGTGTAACAAAGTTACACTGAGTGTAACAAAATACAATTACACTCACAAGCTAGTAGAACAGTTTGCCAATTGCTCATTTCTTCATACAGTGAAATATATATGAACAGACTGAGACAAGTTTGCATATAAACAATCTATTTAGAAACTTATCGCTTGCAAAAAACTTAAAACTCCTCTACAGTGGGTTAGGACTCTCTCTCAAAAGAGTGTCAGTTGTGCATGCTATGTGTGTAAGCATTAGTGCAGTAACACTATCTCTAGATACGAACTTTGTTTACACATGAGCCCTGAAAAGTAAGATCATGTACATCTATACACACTCCTCAAATCTGGAAGATACTCACTAAACTAGGAAGAAAAAAAAAAAAAAAAAAAAAAGAAAAAAAAAAAGGGAAAAAAAGATTAAAACATTCTCCTTTTGAGTAAGAATAGCCTCCCTAGCAATTTGTGTTTAGCAGACACTAACCAATGTGGGTCAAGAGGTCTTCTTGTAACACAGCTCCTATCAGTTTTAGAGCTCCTTTACGACCAGAGCCTTCATAAAGTTTACGTGTAAGTTAACATTTACCTTTTATTATCTATTCGAGTTCTGCCTTCAACTGAATTAAAATATTTATACATCTGCTAGTCACTAATTTCTGTGGGTTTTCTGTCATATTAAATTTTCTCTTCTCTTTGTAAAAAAAAAAAAAAAAAATCTTAATTTATCTGTTCATATTGTGGCAGCACAACACTGTAATGAAGATTTCCCCCCTATTAAACAGACAAATATTACAGCACACAGCATTATAAAGACAACTCTTAACCGCAGAAAAATTTTACATCAGTTTTATCAACTGTCCTCACATATTTTGCAACTTCTAAAGCCCTCCATGTTAAACACAGGTTACGCACAGCAGGAGGTGCACTAGCAACCTCATATCCTTTCAGCTGCAGCGCTCTCCTTTTCTCCAGGAATCCTCCTTTCTTCGAGAACTCTGAGTCCCATAAGCAGAAGGGACCTCACAAAGTCCTCCTAGATAGGATAAGCAGCTGTGTAGTAGATTCACTGCACTGAGGAACTCTACAGGGCAGGGAAAACATCAAAGAAAAGAACAGCAGATGCTGACAAGAAAAGGAAGATATGCTAGGTTGCTAAATACTAGAGAAAGGATGAAGACCTACATTTTCCCCAAGTGGGAGAAGCAATTTCTATGGGAAAGATACAAGTCCAACAGACTGAATGTGGAAGGATTCAGTGTTGGAAGAGAAACAAAAACGGGAAATAGAGCAAGGATAAGAGGACCAGAATAACAAGTGCAAGTTAACAAAACAGAATTCCAAAGGCAAGTTACCACAACAGAGCCTTTTGATCAGCGTTTTGTCGTCTTAACATTTAAAGAAAAAAAAAAAATTGAACATGATCACTTGAGCAAAATAAAATTAAATTACTACTTACATGTTTTTGCCGTTGTTGTATAAAAAACTTTTTCCTTTTAAAGGAAATTTTTAATATGTTCACCCTAAAAGAAAGAAACAGACTATGAAATACTAAACAAGGTTTGGAGAGATAAAACAGTGCAAAATAATACCACATACAGAGAGCCTTAGAGATTATAGATGTTTAATATTCAATGACTATTGAATATTCAATAACTATTGAATATTAAACAGCCACCTCCTGTGTGAAGTGGTAAATAGATGTTAAGAAACTCAAAGGAAAAATTTTAGCTAAGAAGGAAAGGCCTTAAAATTGAGATTCTTCCTCATTTACTCTTTAAATAGTTCACATAGCAATTCTCTCCCACCAAATCTATTCTTGCAGCAAAAACCTGATGACATCCTTTACTAAGCTGCACAAATGTTAAATGTGTCAAGTTTGTATAACTTAAGAATCATATGACAACTGTGACTAAAGTAACAAAATTTCAGACCCTAATGACACGACAAGGTTGGTTATACACCTGAAGTTTCCCAGGGACTTCACAGAATTGGCTTCATAATGTGAAAAATATCATGTACTTGTATTAATAACTAAACAAACATTTTAGTTAAAATCATAGTTGTAGAAGGATGAAAGCTGTAAGAATAAGTGTTAATACATTTTCACTTCAATTATTAACATTGCTATATAATTTATGCAGTAATTTTATACAGAACTGAACATCTCTTTCTATATATACATGGTACGAATAAACATTTTCTAAGGATTACAATTGGAATTGGTGCTCAAGCAATTTTCATCTTCTTTACATGCTAGTTTTGCTAAACTAAACAAACCTCTAGCTACCCACACACCTTCCTACAGCAAAATAAGATTTATCTAAAATACCTAAATTTTCACTGCAATAACTGAAATTTTCTACTTTAGTAACTGAAAACCTACACATTTTGGAAAGAGAAATCTGTAATCAACTGGAATCATATGGATGCATTGGGAAAGCTATTTAAGGTCTGATCAAGTCATATCTGCCTGAAAAAAAAACATCATGAAAGGTTTTGGGAAGGCTGCTTCCAAAAGTCTCAGAATATTGTTGTCAACTGATAGTGTTTCATAGCACCTTAGATCTCATCAGATAAGAATTATTTTGAAGGTCATCTCCGTTCTTACTACAGGTTTTGCATCACTCAGTAAGTGGGACAACGGCATTTTGTTAATTCCCCACTCACCATGGGAGAGATGCACTTCAGTTATAGAGCAACGTCACTCATTGGTAGAGGAGAGTATGTTTGCCAGTTACAAACAAGAAAGGTAATGGGATGAACAACTCCCCCTCCTGCACAAGAGGTGGAAAACTGAACGTGTGGCCATTTCTTAAAGTGCTTTTCTCCATCAATTACAGAACCACAAAGAAATAGGAATTTCACTAACACTATTCTTTGGCAACCAGGTAAACTGTTGTGCAAGTTAACAGAAAGTTGAAATCCTATCCACCTCTCCTGTTAGGTCAACCCTTGAACTACTTGCACCATTTGACTTGCTACCTTACATGGTAATGAGCTGTATTTTTAATCTAAAAGTTCTGGATACTGAACTTCCAGATAAGTCATATTAACTTTCAGTTGTATTTCTTGAGATGCAACTCATTTATATATAAATCCTTTCTTAATCCTAGTGCTACTCTTCCTGAATTAGTACCACGCAAGTTTTGTGCTTCTGGTTTCTTTCTTACCACAGTTCTTGACCTAGAGTAAACTTAAACAAGTTTTTAGAGTCATTCTTAGCTTACACAGTTGCTGCCATGGTCTATTCTTATCCTAACATATAGCCAGCAGAAATGCAGGACACAGAAAACTAACCTTGCAGACTAAATGAAAAACCTTCCACCCAACAACTGAAAGGTAGCCAACACATAAAAATATGAAAAGTCTCTCAATCGCTCTCCTCACTCCTCCCCTTTTAAAAAAAACAACAACAAAACCAAAACCATGATTCACTGCATGACCACATAATCACTTCAAGCCAAATCAGGGCTTTAAGTCTCTTTATTTTGACTCTTCTAAGTAGAGCATTCCTCTTAACTCCATTCATTCCTCTCAAAGTACAACTAAGCCTATTTAATTCAGTGACAAAGAACACTTGCTAATCTGACAGTTTTATTTAACGTTAACTAAAAATCATTTGCAATGTCACGCCTACAAGTTAAGTGAATGTTCACATATAACAGAATCCACAAAAAAAATCCAAGAGATCAAGGTATCAAAGGATTTAGATTTAACAAATGCTTGAAGATGCCACATCCAAAACATGATCTGAACAGAACGCAGTTACTCTCATTCTAACTGGTGGCTTGGCTGCCCGTAGCAATCTGTCTAGTGACTATGCAGCATTCACAAATCATTAAATTTTATGGTTTACTTTCAAAACACTCAATACTTGTAGCATATTAATAACGCTACATCTTCTAGGTCCCATCTTCCTACCATTCACAAGGGTCAAAATAGTTTTGTCATTTAGTGAGCAACAGAATTATTCATTTCTGATCAAATTGGCAGTTCTGTCCTAGCACTTAGTACTAACAGTCACTATTTTTGACTTGAAGGAAAAATGTTTCTTTAGCTTTAAGTCTTGCATTTTGCCATTGGAAGATTCAGCAGGAAAGGTTCTGTCAAGTTTGCTATGTAAGATGGTCGAGTTTTTTAAATTTTAACTAGTACTGTAGAATTTATTCCTCTAGCAGTTTCTCTGAAGTTTTCAATGCAAAGAAAGAGCATACACTTAACAGCATTTAATACATGACCTTAATTGCTGCCAACGTACAGAGTGCTTGTATGTTTTTGCCATTAAGATAATATTTTATCTGCAAAATGAATTTGGAAGTTATCACAAAATAGTTAAGCACCCCTCAGAATAACTTTCCAGAGCATATAAAATACTGCATTAAATCCAGAGTTATTTTTTAAACCTATCTTGACTCATCAGTCAGCTCCTTACGTAGGTTGCTTTGATTGAAAATCCTCTTTTTGCCAAGGCAGTACTCTCTCGCTGCCTCTATTCCTGAAAACTTTTGGTCCCCTTTGACCAGTACCATATGGCACAGTTGTATTGTTATCATCCACTAACGCTGCAGAGTAGTTTACTCAAAGTTTAGGAAAGAGTGCTTTGATGGTGTTTGCTGCCACCTTGAGTTCTACCACGTTTGTGGTGAAGCTTTCTCAGCCCATAGGAAAAACTACTTACTACAAATGCTGTTACATAAAAAGCCTAAATACCATTTCTATTACCTGAATGTTTTGGTCTTTTTTGTTTGTTTTGGGGTTTTTTTTGTATTCTCAGGCATCTCCTTATCCGCACATCTTCAGCCCAACCAAGGTACATTAAGACTCCAGGTATTACAGAAACATACCCTACTTTGAGGTTTAAGAAGAGATTGAAAGTGTATACTATAAATACAGCCCAGGCTGTTCGCTTTCCTTGTTTGCTTGTTTTGTGGGCAGAGAATGGACACCATTCCTGCATGAAGAATTATGACTAACTCATTCAAGAAGCCAGAAATAAAATATCTAAAAGTTATCCCCTTGTTGTGAGGTTTTTTTCTCCTTCCAAGTTGAGAAGATATTTTGAGAGAGAGAGTAGGAAAGCTTGGAACAATTGCATTAGCTGTCAGTTGAAAACATTGCTGCCTAAATCTCATATTTTAGAGTGGATTTTTTTTTAGAGTGGGTTTCTTTCCCCCCTCAATTTCTTTTTGTAAATGAGAAGAGGCTTTTGTGAACGATGTTTTAGTATCTGTATTTTATTCCTCTGTGATCTCCAAGAATAAAAGCAGCACAGGAAGTTGTGGATTCCTCCTGTCTTGTGTGCTATAAAACTCTCTTTCCCTCCCTAAAGAAATAAATCATATAGCCTTGGATTTTAAAGTGCCATCACTATAGTTTTCAGGAATAACTACTATCCATTCATACCTTAGGTGACTAAAGGTGTCAGAACAAGACCTGCAGATGAGAGGAAATGTGCCTCCAGCTGGCAGTTTTTAAAACCTGCAGCTGTTTAAAGAAGTTGAGAGACTGACATATGAAAGGATAGAGCTCAGGGCACAAAGATGAAAGATAAGTCTTTTATGTTACAGTACGCATTAGAAATAGAATAAATACAAGATATTACTGTGCTATACAAAAACATTATTGACATACATTAAAAAAAAAAAAAAGAAAAATCCAGAGACTGTGCAGTTCATTTTCCACTAAAATTTAAATGGAAGCCTATTTTTATTGCTTTCCTATTAGGAATACCTGTTCGGTTGGGTTCATAATAAAAGGATGGAATGACTCGAGTATTTAAGGAATATTGCTAAGAAGCACCTTTTTATATAAGTAAGGAGCACAAAGCAAGCATAAAGCATTAGAATGCACTTTTCACGCATTCTAATGTTTTTAGTATCACAGAATAATGCAAATGTCTCTCCCCATGCAGACACCAAAACTTGTTAATACTATATAACTTTGTTTGATGGCATTTTAAAAATTTGTTTGAATTACATTATCCTAGCTCAAATACATTTGAAACTGCAAAATAACTAATTTTACATTTCTTCTACGAGAAACAAATACCTTCTTGCTGAATGACACAATGAAATGATCAGACTATCAGCTGTTGAGCTTTTTAGTAATACTGATTTAAAAAAAAAAAAAACAAAAAAAACCCAAAAAACTAAACACGTACTTACACTCATGTATGAA